>JAECMU010011204.1:0-10453 GCA_016106625.1 Dracogyra subfuscus | reverse complement strand
AACCTATTACACCGGGTAACCGATTGGCGGTTCTCGTGAGTTTAACGTTGCGTAACCGACACGCGAACGGTTCTTGTGAAATATTGTACCATGCGAGAGAGGCTGCAGTTTGATTACTAGTTCATCTTTTTTTTTAACCGTCTGCCAAAAATTGAACGGGAAATGGAACGTAAAAAATATATATATTGCCGGTAGCCATGTTGTTGAATCATGCTATGCTTTTCTGTAAGATGAGCTAAAAATCAAAGAATGCCTATATTTAACCAATGATATAAAAGTTGACATAATGCAATAAACTATTTTCCAGACAGTTATTCTTAATTTGCTTTTAGTATCACTCAGAAGACGTGCATGTAAGACAACCCAAGACGCTTGCGGCGTTCTTCTTTATAAAAATATCTGTCAATACTGTTGTTTTTAAATATAATCAAAGTTCTGTTTGTTTACAGGCACCACTAGAGCACATTCATTAATTGAAGTATTTATATATAGGCATACCGTCTGTGTTTGCCAGTCATTTATCGTAAAAAAACCCTAATAATAATAACAATGACAATAATATTAGCAATAATAAATTAATAATAATAAATAAATAAATTTGTAAAAAAAAAAAAAAAAAAAAAATATTTAAGCATTGGCTAATTCTAACAGTAAAAAAACAACAACCCCAAAACAACAACCCGCTACATACTTCTGAAGGCAGCAATGGACTTTCTGTATACACTTTCCCATATCAACTACCGCGGTCTGTTGTGGAATACTACTGTCCGAACCAAAATGTTAACATCTGCCAAAAACTGCTCTCCTACCTTCATTTTTTTTCTTTCGATTTTACTCTCATTTTGTCCACACAGAAATCTAGGAAAAACCATTGCAATGACACAGATTCCACATACTAGATGATAACTTTGTCACCAATATCGACTTCGCTGAGATTGCATAGGGCAAAAAGTATGTCATTTTTTGCCGGCTGCCATTTTGACTTTTCATGAAAAATTCTTCAAGAGAGTTGAAAGGATATGACTTAATCTAGCAACATCATAACATGTTATATTGTTATATAAAAGCAAACGTGATGACGATATATTAATTTTTTAAATTATTTTTTGTTTGTTGAAATATACCACTAAAGATCATTGATTTTATATTTATTATGTAACATACTTTGGAGGCTTTTACCCCTTTTGAAGAATATTCAATAAAAAAGCAAAATGTCAGCCGCCTAAAAATTGCATGTATTTTTCCCTATGCTATCTCAGAAAAGTCGATACTCAAGACATCATTATAGTCTCATATGTGAAAGCTGTGTCACAATAATGGTTTTTTAACAACTTATGTGTGGACCAAATTTGGGGCAATGTAACGGTAATTAAAGGTAGGAGAGCAATTTTTCGTAGTTGTTAACATTTTGGTTCGGATAGTAGTTGGGACAGGAAAACCTCAGTGGGTCCACCGAGGGGGTTCGATCCAAAGACTAAATCGCCTCAGACCAGCGATCTACTAAATGAACTAGATGTTGTTTTTTAAACATATTAACACAAACCAAATATTTCAGTAGGGTTGTTGGGGTGGGTTTGTTTTTTAATTTAAAGCTGCATTCCCTGGAATAATTTTATTGTTTAAGCATATAGAACAGAAAATCCCATTACGTTTGGTGCATATAAGACGCCGCAGTCTGAATTGGTTTCACTACAATGGCTATTCCAAGTTAAAAATAAACCCAGAATTTTGAAAGTAGGACACTTTTGGCGGGCGCCCACTGGGCTAAAAATAGTACGGTTCGGCTATTTTTGGATGACAAACACCGAGCAGTCAATTCCTAGCAGACAATTACGCTAGCAACAAATTTCAGCAGACACTCATGTCGATGTTCAAATATCGGACTCGTACGCTTTTCGATTGCTATCTGTATTTCACACTTTTAAACACACTGTTATGCTAATTTTTATTATTCACTACATCTTAAGAATTTTATAGTTTTAAAGAGTATCTTTATATAAAAACAACACAAAAACAAAATAACAACCAAAACTAATTTTCACAGCATTATTGTTACTAATATCCGTATAAATACAACTTAACCGTTTTATTAAGCACTTTTATAATATCTGAAGTATCACTTTAAACATCCTTCTGTACTACGGTAATACGTATAAATTACACCACGACACACATTATAAAAGGCGTCTGAGTCCGGCGTTTAGAACGTCGACATGCGTGTCTGTTGAAATTGGGTGTTAGTGTAATTGGCTGCGAGGAAGTGACTGCTAGAATCCGTACGGTTTTACAAAATGGCGAGCATTGTTCTAACTGACTAGTATGCATTTGACGATATGTGTTAATGACGACAACTCGTGAGTGAATTAAAAGTGCAGTTATGCTTGTATTTGAACTTAGAACTTGACTGTATTTGACTGAAACCAGACAATGCAACTTTAATAATAATCTCAGTATTTGTTTTAATATGTAACTGATGCGAACAAATTTACAATTTGACTAATTTTAAGTATCCTTTAACTCCCCCTCCCCCCCCCCACCTCGCCCTTGAAGACAGCAGCAGAAAAAAACGGCTTGTATGTTGATGTTACAGAGACTTAAGAACTAAGTATCTAAAGAAATATTACTGAACATGGACTTCTATTAATAAACTTATAAATTTGTTAGCATTAAAATCCCAAAATGAAACACTACAGTTAGCTAAATGTATTTATTTTTCTATGCAACGTCGGCAGATTTTAATATGACAATCCGTGTTTCTTTCCCCCTCCCTCCCTTCTCTCTCTCTCTCTCTCTCTCTCTCTCTCTCTCTCTCTCTCTCTCTCTCTCTCTCTCTCTCGCTCTCGCTCTCGCTCTCTCTCTCTCTCTCTCTTATTAAGTAATTAAGTAAGTAAATAATTAGTTAATTAATTAATGTTTAACGACACATCAACATAAAAGAAAATACATCCTTTCTTCCTTTAATTTATTTTCGTGCTTATACCTAATTAAGGTTCAAGCACGCTGTCCTGAGCACACACCTCAACTATGTAGGCTGTCTGTTCAAGACAGAGGGTTAGCTGTTAGTGATAAAGAAGAGAGTACAATGGTCTTACAGCTTCTGTCCTGGACGGAGAAGCCGGCCGAGGCCGGCTCCTGTGCCCATGACAGGTGTGCGCTAAAACAGCTTGCTCTGAATGTGCACGTTAAACACTTTGTCCAGTCCAGTCCAGTCTTACAGCTCACCACTGAATCGTTAAAACTCGCTCTGGGTGGTAGCCGGTACCGGGCTGCGAACCCTGTACCTACCAGCCTTACGTCCGATGGCTTAACAACCGAGGCCAGTATTCACCGGCTGTGTGAAACAGTGTAAATATATCAATGAATCTGAACTGAACATTTATTTCTCTCAGGCCGGAATCCACGGCATATGAGGAACGATATATAATACAACAATTCACACTTTTTAACAAGGTGACAGAGTAAAACTATTCACATAAGTATATCTACATAAAACGAACATGGGAATATAATTATAAATAATTGGTTTGGGTTTGCATACACAACAATAATACAACAAAGCTATGAACCGGAGGGCTTGAAAGTATTCACAATATGTTTACAAAATAGTGCAAGTTTTCGGAGGACACCAGTTGTTTTACAGTTAAATAATTCGTGAAATTTTATGTATTTGGTTTGGATCGATAATATTTCGGTATACTAGTATATTGAAGTCTGAATTGGTTAAAATATGGGCATGTAAAAATATAATGCAATTCATCTCCGATGTAGTTAGTGTTACATAAAAAACACAATCTATATCATGTAATGGTTTACGTATTCATCTACCTGTCTCTATTGGAAGATTGTGGTTTGATACTCTAAAACGTAACAATGGGCACCAATGTGTTTTGTTGTTGTTTTTTCTAATAAATTTAAATAATTTTCTAATGCTATACTGCTTTTAAATATTTTGTAACGATGCTTTCGATGAAGTGTCAATATGACTATACCATGTTTGCACAAATTGATCTATGAGTTTTGTTGAAATAAAACATTTCAACAATGAAGCACTATTAATACGCTCACACTGTGACCACCATATGTATGTGCAACCAATATTATCTAAAATTGATTTTATAAAAGCTATCCATTTGTGATCATAAAAATGTGTACTATAATCATTCAATAAAATTCTGTACACTAATAATGATAGCTTGGACTGCTTCCCAGTAATCATCCTAAACCAAAATCCTATCATTCTTATTTTTACTATTATATCTACTGGGAAGCATCCACGTTCTCCATACAACATATATAATGGGGTGCATTTTCTAACAGGCAATAATAACTTTAAATATTTGCTACACAATTTTTCTATGCAAGACAGACTTTCAAAACCCCAAATTTCACATCCGTATAAAGCAATAGGTAAAACCATACAATCAAATAATTTAAGTTGGCATTGAATGGAAAGATGGCAACGTTTTCCTTGTCTAAGTGTCAAATACATAGCTTTTGGAGCTTGTTCATATTGATGTGTTCGAGCATTAGTGAATTTATTTGATTTATGAAATATAATTCCAAGATATTTGTATATTTCTACATTATCTGGATTTGTGTTTCCTAAATGTTTTTTGGAATAATCTTTTTTATTACCACTGAAAATTAGCACTTTTTTTTTTACAATTTACATTTAGTTTCCATTTTGTACAATAAGAGTCGAAAATATTTAATAAATTCTGCATGTCGTCATAATTTTCGGCAAAGAGCGCTGTGTCATCAGCATATAGTAACACAAAAAGAACAATATTTGTATACAAAGTGGAATCTGTGAATATGTGATCTATGCGGATGCCATTACAATCATTAGTTTTAAACGTATCCTCTAAATCATTGAGAAACATGGAGAATAATAGGGGTGATAAATTGTATCCCTGTCTAACACCCATGGAACATTGAAAGTAATCTGACATTGTGTTATGTGCATTAATGCATGACTTAATGTTCTGATACATGCTATATATTACTTTAAAACATTTACCATTAATACCATTTTGTATTAGTTTACCCCAAAGTCCTGCTCTCCATAATGAGTCGAATGCCTTGCTAAAATCTATAAAAGTACAATACAGGTTTTTTCTGCCGTGCTTTTAGCAATTCGATGAGTCCATATAATGTACAAATATGGTCGTTCGTCGAGTACTCCTTCCTGAATCCGGCTTGAACTTCAGAAAACAAATCATTAGTTTCTAAATATAATCGATGATCATTATCAATATACAAATTGGACAGTTATTATTATTTTTTTTATTTTATTTTTTTGAAATGTAAAGAGCCGCACAAAACATACTACCCAGTGGTACAGTGCCCGCCTGATGCGCGGTCGGTCTAGGATCGATCCCCGTCAGCTAACCACTGGGTTTTTTCTCGACATAACCATATGTCCGACGCCGATATAACCGTAATTTAATGTGTTGAGTGCGTCGTTAAATAAAACACACAAAAAAAACCCCAAAAAAACAAACAAACAAACATACTACAGAGGAAGGAAGGAAATGATTTATTTAACGACGCACTCAGCACGTTTTATTTACGGTTATAGGTCTTCGGACATATGATTAAGAACCACACAGATAAAGAGTGAGGAAACCCGCTGTCGCCACGTCACGGGCTACTCTTTTCGAGTAGCAGCATAATACCACAGATATGTAATGTGGGATTAAAAAAAAGAAGAAGTCTGTTTTGTTTAATGACACCACTAGAGCACATTGATTAATTAATCATTGGCTATTGGATATCAAACAGTTGGTAATTCTAACTCATAGGAAGCCCACACCATTTGTTCTAATGCAACAAGGGATATTTTATATGCACCTTCCCACAGACAGGAAAGCACATACCACGGCCTTTCACTAGTTGTGTTTCACTGGTTAGAACGAGATGTGGGATTGAATGTCAATTCTGTGGGACTGCCTGCCAGTAACATGCTTAATGTCCTGATACTGTGGATGAGGATTTTGCTATTTATGTCTTCCTTTAAGTATTTACACCAGTGATACCTTATCAGAGGCGGATCATGGGGAGCCGAGAGGTCCGCCCACCCCCTAAATTTTGCGACATGTATAATTTTATCATATATTAATTTTATCCCCCTCCAAATCTCCGCCAAAGTTCCCTTGGCATTCCGCCTCATGTCACTGAGCCCACACCCTAAATGGCATTTCTGGATCCGTCACTGATTATATACATATGCGAATCTGACGTCACAGACATTGGTCCATCGATCATTGTATTGTTTCTCTATGAATATGAATCAGGATTAATAACACAACTGACTGAATCAAAGCCAGGAAATCTGGTACAACGATTCATTTTACATCGTGGTATATTGCTGATCTTTTATCATTCGAAACAAAGACGATTCATTCGTCAGTTACAAACAACATGTTCAAGAAACCGAAATTAAATCGTTGGTCTCATACATTTCGAATAACATAGATCTATAAAGAAATATGTTATCTAAGGAGTACAGCCTATACGAGTGGTCATTTGGTGCCTTTTGTATATCTTACTATGAAAGAAAAAAGAAAGAAATGTTTTATTTAACGACGCACTCAACACATTTTATTTACGGTTATATGGCTTCAGACATATGGTTAAGGACCACACAGTTTTTAAGAAGAAACCCGCTGTCGCCACTTCATGGGCTACTCTTTCCAATTGGCAGCTAAGGATCATTTATCTGCGCTTCCCACAGGCAGGATAGCACAAACCATGACCTTTGTTGAACCAGTTATGGATCACTGGTCGGTGCAAGTGGTTTACACCTACCCATTGAGCCTTGTGGAGCACTCACTCAGGGTTTGGAGTCGGTATCTGGATTAAATATCATATGCCTCGACTGGGATCCGAACCCAGTACCTACCAGTCTGTAGACCGATGGCCTAACCACTATTCAACCGAGGCCGGTGGGTATGAAAAAGTCGGTAATTCTGACACATTATTATTCTGACATAGAAACGGTATTGAATCCAGGGCGACCAACTTTCCGGAATTAATGCCAAATATCCGGAATTTTTTCCAAATTTGCTATAAATATTTTTGAGAACCAACCATTTCTGAATATATTTGTAATTTTTTATATTTTTATTAAACAGAGTTTATCATTCTGCATTCTCCATTGCAACCTGGACTTGGTATTATCGACTGGTTCGTGCTATTACTAAGACGTTTGTCTTTTGGCTGTATTTGTCAATAGCCGACCAATGACAATGATTTTGACAATCGAGTAAACTGAAGCCATGTATGAAATTTGTCTTACTTGTTATGTAGTTTATGTCTTCATTTTAAAGATATTTCAAATATCAGATAGTAATTACTACGGAGCAGACACCGGTTTTATGGCGATGCATGCAACTTCGCCACGGTGTGTAAAAACCTGAACATATAACAGAATACTTGAGATCGTACGAAAACAAAAGAAACGGATCCACAATTCACTTCCTAAGTTCTATTCGTATGCTTTCACGGCAACATTTCACTAAATACTTAGTCTAAGTAACTATTTGGCTACCAGTAATCTGTGACACATTTATGACATTAATATGAATTAATTAATATACCTACCGATCTTGTTTTATTCAAGTAAGTTAAACTTTGAAAAAATGTCAATTATTTACAAACCGCGAAAAGCGTAATGCAGAATGATAGCCAGTCAATGTGGGTAACAGACGTTTCAGAATATTCCGGAAAAATATTTCCATCAGATTGGTTTTCGTAAAAATCCCGCGCATGGAGTAATTAATGGCAGGATTCAACCTGAAATAGCTAATCATTTATCCAATCAATAGTATTATTAAATACCCGCCGGGGTCACCTTCAAATCTGTATAGATCTCAATCACTGCTTTTCTAATGGAGTAATTTTATATTTCTGCAGGAACAACATGGGAAATGCGATCCAGTGGGACGTCTTGCTGGGAGAATACGGTCATATTTTCATTCCACGCGAGGAGTAACGGTCTTATCGTATCAGGTCAGATAATTTCCCTACGAGTCCTTCGTGATTAAGTGACGTCATGCTGTCTGCACCTGACGACTAATCTCTCGAGATCTCTTGGCGGGATTTTTACGAAAACCAATCTAGCTCAGATAGCATCTCTATATTACAGACGACACTGTTGGGGACTATTATTCGCTTAATTAAGTCACGTGACTTGCTTTTGTTAATTTTATTTTAATTAATTTAAGTAAACTAGTAATCAGCTGTTAGTAATGATGTTGTATTAAAGATACATGATGACAGAGTCTCGCCAAAATTATTTGTATATTTGCTTTGAAATGTAAACATTATACCTTATATATAGGCCTAAATGTCATTAAAACATTACAACCAAATATATTACAGGCACGGTGGAGCAGGGGTGGTGGTGGGATTGTGGGTTAATGNNNNCCCCCCCCCCCCCCCCCCCAGTAATTCTGCTTCAAAAGGCAGAGATCAATTTTACTTGTATAATGACGAAAATTGCATTTCATGACATCTCGTTTTCTAAATGTTACGCGAGAGCATGCCCACGAACCCACTAGCAACCTTGCTTTGAGCTTGATCTCAGTTCTCCCACCGCGCCAATGTCTACTAGCTTCCGCCGTGCCTGTATTAATTTCATAGTTCATATTATAAGATGTGTTTCGATGTGACAAAATAAGAATATAGTCGTACTTAATGCAACTATTAAAACGAATTAAAGCACATTACAATTTCGACATGCCCTTGTTATTTAAGCAAATATTATTTTTGGGATCGAGTAATATGTAATTATTTATAACAAAACAATGTAAAAATAGGGTGGGTGGAGTGGGGGAGGAATAATGCACTTGTAACTAAGATAACGTGTCTTTAAGAGTTTCACGTGAAAATTGCGAAACCTGGCAAGATATTTTTGAATCTATCTTAGCGCTACGATATCGTAAAACTGCCAATACAATAAGAAAAGAAACCCATTTTCTCAGGTGATGTTTACCGTTTAACAGCAGGTAATATCAAATAGGCACATAGACGTACGGACTCCAATTTGTGTAGTGTGTGTGTGTGTGCGTGCGTGCGTGCGTGCGTGTGTATGTAGAGAGGGTTAGGTTGGCGGGTTTGTTTTTGCCCAATTAAAGAAAAATGTCTGACTCTGCATAATTTATGCATATTTGTATTACTACCAAGCAGCTATATAAGGATGGAAACGAAACACTTCGCATTTTTACATGGATTTAATTACAATTAAATACTGTGGGTAAGATGATGGAAAGACATGGTGAAAAGGTTTTAGATCAGATCATTTTGTCCGAATATTCATCTTTTTTGCCCAAATCGATTGGGGAAGGGGGCATCGAAACAGGTTGGAACAAATATCGTTTTAACGTGTTTTTTCCTGTGAGCAAGTCACGATGAAAACACGTGTGCTACTGTAGTCACGCTACCAGTGGCTCGTGCAAAACCACTTCAATAGTGCTGTGCACCTGCTGTGGATCGGGTCACGTGGGCTGTGATGGGCTTCAAATGGAGTGTAGACATTGCCATTACAATGTTTATTCCTGAAAAATACCTGTTTTCAACATTCATTGACTTTATTCAAATTTTAGATTGTGAAGTTTTTAATTTGACTCAGTAAATTACAAATAAAAAGCATATGCCAATAATGTTCTAAATTTAATTCGCGAACGAAAATCAGATTTGCGCGATCGACGCAAGAGTGAACGATCGTTCTCGCGATTTTCAGAAACTTGCGTGAAAATACAGTTCATGCTCCATACTATATGTACCTGTTAACATTAATGATTATTAAAAAAAAAAAAAAAAAAAAAAAAAAAAAAAAAACCCGTGTATTAATAAATAACATCAAATAAATGTTTTAATATCCTCCAGCGAAGCTCTGTTTGCATTATTCCGTCATAAATGTCAGCTTGTAGTGGTATGTTCTGATCTCACGTTACTGATGTTACCAAGAACATAATATTAGTGTTGATAAAGAACGTTCGCCTGAAGCTATGGGGTCAATTTCATGATGTTTGCGTTAGAGTACCTCTCTGCATGAACTTAGTTGATTCTGCTTTTTCTTTTTTTCTCGCATTTATGAAACATTTTGATTTCACAGGAGCTGATCCATAATTTTAAAGGGGTGCCATAACAAATTTTTAAAAGGGGCAAGGTTTAGTTTGTAGAACCAACGAAATGAGCGAGATCTGAAGCGGGTTCGTGGACATAGTCTCCGAAATGTTTTGAAACGAAGATTCCCAGAGGCAATTTAGTGTTGCGTAATATTGTGGATGATGATGTTTTATTATATAACATTTTGTAAAATATCTTAAAATATCAATGAAATAAAAGTGTTATTAGTCACCATTTCACTCTAAAATGTGTTATTGCGGGCAGCATAGCCCAGTGGAACAGTGCCCGCCTGATGCGCGGTCGGTCTAGGATCGATCCC
>JAECMU010011202.1:10399-23693 GCA_016106625.1 Dracogyra subfuscus | reverse complement strand
AAAAAAAAAAGGAGGGAAAGAAATTAACATGTATAAAATACTAATAAACCATTATTTGCAATCGTGGTATTACATTTTGAATGGCGTTTTTCGTAACCAGTGTAATGTTAGGAAAGTAAGGCTTTCAACAAATTGGAAGAAAAAAAAGAAACCAGAGGCTTACCGGTAATACATAGCTAAGGCTTAATCATTATCACCCACACTGTCCCGTTTCATATTATTACCTTAAAACACAAAATAAATAATATATTATGCTTTCTAAAAAAAAAAACATTTTAAATTTTAAATAAAAAAAACAAGTTAGAATTTTCACCATTATAGGACATCTAACATGATATAATATACCAGCATTTGACAAACTACACAGGAATGTCCATTTTTATTTCTTGTATATGTCAAATACATACATGTACATGACAAAGAAAAAAAAAAAGTGTGATACAACTACCATAAGACGAGCCAACGTTTTACAAGACCTTCAAACATTAACACAGGAAGCAACCTGCATGTCTGTCCTTGTTTTTAAACTTGCTAAAGGTAGTTTTAAACAGACTAAGCAGATGGGCACCAGGCAACCACGGGGCCAGAAAACCAGCCAAGCTTGTATAAAACCATACAACCCAGAACCCCAATTCAATCGGGGAAAACATTTACTACCTATTCACTATCTGGTATACAAATATCACGTATTCTTCCCAAGCATGATACTGTTAATACTCGCTATTTGGAAAAAACACCCCACCCCCAACAAAACAAACTGTAGTAATAAAAGTAATTTCTGCAATTGTAACCAATCTACCATATTTTTATTTTATCAGTCCAGTACCATTTCAAAACAAGTATAAGAAGATATTTAAAAAATATGCGTCTATTAATTTTCGAAACAAATTCCATATAGCTGTCAAAATAAAACTTTCAATTCTGAAATTTCTTACCAAAGCCTTTTTTGATTTTGTTTTTCCTTGTTCAAAAGCAAACTTAAGATATTCAGCATGTAAATTTAGCAATCCTAAGTTGCTTTCTAAGTCATTTGATTCTTGTAATGCTAGTGATGAGAACACCTAAGAAAAGTTGCCACAATGATGCCTGGAGATTCCATAACATGAGAAACACACATTGATAACTAGGGAATAATAAAATAAAATAAAAGAGGCTGAAAATCTATATTAAAAATGAGTTGGCTACATGTACCACCTATTGATCTAAGTGCTTGTCTTAAGAATCTTGTTAAAAGTAAATAAATGTATATCGTATTCTTATATTAAACTTTGTAGCAGAAGACCATTTTTTTTTAAAGACAATGTCTTTTTACAACCGATTTATCAGGCCATTATTTCATAATACAGTGAGTTAAAACAGAATTCATGTTACAGCTATGTCAATAAATTAACTGCCAGTTATTAAGATAGTGAAAACACCTCCTAACCTTTTGGGTAAAGACATTGACATTAGTGATCGCCAAAAAGAAGAAAAAACATAAGAAAAAAATAATAATATTAAACTGCTAGTAGTAGAAGTACTTCATAATTTGTTGGGCAGTTAAATGAATTATTAACACTGGATCCAAAACTCAAGCACCACCGAGTGCAGACTCAACCATACTGCAGACATTTGTTTTGAATTTACATATAGGCCTACACAACAAAACACAAAGAGAACTGATTTTTTTTTGTATATAATGTTTATAGCAAGTCCCTCTGCGTCAAGCAGACTGAGCTGACCCAATACACCAGACAGGCAAGTCTACAATATCGTGCATCCGCCCTTCTCCTTGAATGGGTTCTCCTGCGGCTTGTTGAAGCCTGTTATGAGCACATCCTCCTCGCGGTGGGTCTCGCAGTATTTGACAATGTCCTCGATCACCTGGGAGACCCTCATCCGCGTGATCTGTGCTTCACAGCGCAGTTGCTCTATGAGTCGTCTCTGCTGCTGAAGACCCTCCTGTAGTTTGTTCATGCGCATGTCAGCTGAAAATAGGACAAACACCAGATAATTACAATGGGCCCGGTCCGTGCATTTAGGGCTGAAATAGGACAAACTCTAGATAGTTACAATTAGTCTGATCCGTACATTTAGGGCTCAAATTAGGACAAACTCTAGATAGTTACAATTAGTCTGGTTCGTACATTTAGGGCTGAAAATAGGACAAACACTGGATAATTACAATGAGTCTGATCCATACATTTAGGGCTGAAAATAGGACAAACACTGGATAATTACAACGGGCCCAGTCCATACATTTAGGGCTAAAAATACGACAAACACCGGATAATTACTATGGGCCTGGTCCATACATTTAGGGCTGAAAATATGACAAACACTGGATAATTACAACGGGCCCTGTCCGTACATTTAGGGCTAAAAATACGACACACACCAGATAATTACAATGGGCCTGGTCCATACATTTAGGGCTAAAAATACGACACACACCGGATAATTACAATGGGCCTGGTCCGTACATTTAGGGCTAAAAATAGGACAAACCCCAGATAATTACAATAGGCCTGGTCCATACATTTAGGGCTGAAAATAGGACAAACAATGAATAATTACAAAAATGGTTCCATATTGATAGTGGTTCCAAATTAGCCTAATTCCCAAGCAAAAGAGCTGGTCAAAGGTCAAAAGTTCCTAAAAATTATTTGTTCACATTGAAAATATGTTGCCAGGGTATTTTGAATTAGATTCTTCTATTAAATACTTGCAGATTGTCAATTAAATTTTGTAAATCAAGTTTTGGGGTTTAATTTCATTCATTTGCCACGTGATGCTGATAACTTGCCAAGTGTCCTTAATAATGTTTCCGAATTTATATGATTTACTGTATTCTGATTGGCTGACATCACTAAACAACCAAGCGTTATCCTTCCATAAACCTCATAAAAAACACGTCATCACGGAAGATGAAATTATGTGTTTAAGTGGAAAAAATAGTTCTAATTAATAACTGATATATTATTTTCAGTTTTGACTTGATGATAACATTACGGAAGAACAGTTGTATTTTTAAGTTAAAATAAAGATATATACACTGTTTTTTGTTTTTTCAATACTTAATTTTATTTTTAGACGGGCAATTTCCAATAGTACGCTTATTTACAGAACATGGTTGACGTAAGAACGAAATAAATTTTTTTGAGTGTTTTAAGGTACACTTCTTGTACTGTTTGTAATTATAAGAATTGTTTCTCATTTTTTAGGAATTTATCGATGTATAAAAGTCACAAATGTAGTATAAAATACGCGATTTTATACCATTTGTTACTTTTATACATCGATAAATTCCAAAAATGTGAGAAACAATTCTTATAATAGTTATATAGATATATATAATTTTAATATCTTTTATTTGTAATAGATTGTGTTAAAATGCAATATTAAACCTTTATGAAAGCGAAAATGCAGAGAACAATAATGACAATAGATCGAGTCGAGCCGTGACGTCACTATCCTAACTTTTACATTTCCAATAAAATGTTGACTCCTTAGATAAGCCGACCCCAGCCTTTGACTTGATAATTTTTGTATCAAAAAGTCGGCTAATACACAGCGATATACGGTATATATACACACACATGTATATATATATATTTATTTTCTATAGGCTGGCAGACTAGTAGACATTCTGGCACGCTAGTAAATTTTAGTTGGTTCTGATCCAGCTGGATTGTGAAATGTTTTCCATTTCGCACCCTAGCAGTAAAGATCAAGGTTTTCATCTCTATGGTGTCAATGTACATAAATGACCGTGCAACATGCAGGAGTTGTCCTAACCTCTGTATAACGTAAAACTAAGTGAGACACATATTGGGTTAAACATCATTCTAAACAAGCAAGAACATTACATGTAAATCTATTAAACAATTACCTACATTAAACTTATTTTATTTTCTGCTTATTTTATTTTTATTCACTGAAAAAATCTAACAATAAAAATGATCATGGAACAATTAATATCTGCTTTAGGGAATGATATTTCCTAGACAATTGTCTAATATGTTCTTTCAAGAGATATATATATATATATATACAGATCACTGTATATTCAGGATTATAACTGCCTGATACTCAAACTTATATTTGAATCAACAAACAAAATAAGTCGACGGGACGATTTGTATTAGATCACCAACCAACCATATATGTTATCAAATTAGGACCATGTTCCATTCTGTTTCCGATTCTATCAACATTTGTAATAATACTAACAGTATATAAATTTGTACTTACTTTTGTGTAACATCTAATAGCCAATTATTTTTCATGTTTAGCTGTCATATCATTCATTAATTTGTTTGTATAATTAGGACAAGCTAACCACCGCTGCATACATGTATACCATAATCAAAGTGTATGTACCAAGAAGGTCCTTAAAATTAACTACTGCAGGCATGTACCCTCCAGTAAGAGGGGAGGGGCAGTTGTCTCCCCCCCCCCCCGTCCCCCCAAGAATCTAACTTTTTTTTCTCTGTTTTTACTCAAGAAAATAGCATGAACATCTCAGAGTTTAATTTGTATAGCATTTCATTTCTTTATAAAAAGTAGTGCCCCCCACCCCCACCTCCAGATTGTTTTATCAGGGTACGGCCCTGTACTGCCATGTATCAAACTATGACAACAGAAAAAACATATTCTGGATTTTGGACCTACAGACCCTTTGATGTGAGAAATGTAATATAACAAATTTACCATACATAAAAATACATTATACAGTACCTGATTTCAGCCACAATTTTCCACATCCTCTCAAGAAAGACAACACAGTGACCCACTCCATACAGTGTAAAACTTACGCACAATTTACACAAATTAAGAATTACAATGAAATAAATTGTGGTCCTTATTACCAGGCCTAAATAAGTAAACATATTTTTCTAAAAATTAGCCTTAATTATATGTACGGTAACAGACCTCACAAGGAAAAAGAATGATCCATAAACAAAAATTATCTGGGTTTTTTGTTTAAGAGTTCTTTTTAAAGTCCTATAATCATAAATTGTTTCAACACAATCAGTAATACAAAATATACCCTGTATATATAATATAAATATATATCTCCCATCACTAGCCATGCAAGACAGGTGTATTCCATGTCGGCCCATGCGGAATACATCTGTCTGCATGACCACTGGACTTCTGGTGTTGATATTAACATTGGGCGACGTCACATAAATGGCAAAATAACGCAAGAAATGTTTTCTCTATTTCATAAAAAAACAAGGAAACCTGCTATCATAATGTAATTACACTATATTTTTGGATTTATACTTTTAGTACCCGAGGGTTAGTATAAACCACTTTTGGGTACGATCTTTTCAATGGTTATGATTATTTTATTGTAATATAAAAATTTTAAAAATGTAGTTTTTTTTACATTTCCCCAAATGCTTGTTTCTCATCTACTGGATGGGAGAGAAATAATCATTCATTATGTATCCATGTGGGACAGGGCTATTCCACCCTCGGGTACATAATTTGATGTCAGGGACTCTGCAAGCCTCGTCCCCGACAACAAATTATGTACCCGAGGGTGGAATAGCCCTGTCCCACATGGACACATATGAAGGATTTATTTATAAACACACACACACACACACACACACACACACACACACACACACACACACAGTCAGACCTTGTTACAACGACCACGTTCGTCACTGGGTCACTTTGTCATTTTATCGAAATTGTCATTCTATCGATTTATTAATCATTGGCCATTGGGTGTCAATAGTAGCAAGTGATCATTTATACACACCATCCCCCAGACAAGATAACACATACCAGAGGATTTAATATACCCATTGTGGTGCACTGGCTGGAATGACGCATTCCCTGTCAATCTTTTTTTTTGTTTTTTTTGTTTTTTGGTTTAACGACGCACTCAACACATTTTAATTACGGTTATATCGGCGTCAGACATATGGTTATGTCGAGAAAAAAACCCAGTGGTCAGCTGACGGGGATCGATCCTAGACCGACCGCGCATCAGGCGGGCACTCTACCACTGGGCCATGCTGCCCGCTTCCCTGTCAATCTAATCAATTGGTACCTACTTCGCTTACAAAATGTCATAAAACTACTAGACTTGGTTTAAAGAAGGAAAGAAATGTTTTATTTGACAACACACTCAACACATTATTATTTACAAGGACCACACTGATATTGAGAGAAGAAACCCGCTATCGCCACTTCATGACTGATTACTTCATGAGGCTACTTTTTTCTATTAGCAACAAGAGATCTTATATATGCCACATCCCACAGACGAGGTAGTACATACCCCGCCTTTGATATACCAGTCATGGTGCACTGGCTGGAAAGAGAAATAGAAATCCTTTAATTGAATGATGTGAGGTGACACTGTCGGATCACGACGAGATCAACAGTGCCAAATGGCTGTGTACTGTCAACGTACTAGGGCATCTGTGATTATATAATATTGTTATAATGGGTATTTTTAGACGTTAAGTGCACATCTGTTCTAAATTTGCTCTGTCAGTGTCGAAAGGTGTGAATTCCGGTGTAATGAACAGAATAACATTGGTGTACATTCGTTCCCGATAATTTGTGGTGTCAGATGGTGTAAACGTTGTATTAACAACGGTTGTTGTAACGAGGTCCGATTGTATATAGATTTGCTTGGAGAAAGAATTTTCAGATTAAAAAGAGGATGAAAACAAGAAAAACCTGTCCTGTCAACTGTCAAATTAAACCGCGCAACAGCCTTACAGGTGAAAAGTATCAAATCATACGTACTGAACTGGTGTGCACAGTAACAAGAGGCGTGCTGGCACACAAGCTGCCAGTCGTCATGCACACATACGTGTCTACAAAATGCAGCTAAAACACACAACAAAGCACTTTCCTCACACAAAGCACCACAACGCAAGAAGTCAATGATGGCAAGACAAAAATATATTAGTACCTAGCTGTGCTCATTAAACAAAATAACCAAAAATTGTGTTGAATTAATGCACCCAGTTCGAATTCCTTTTTTTTTTTTTAATGATTTGTTTAATTTGTCAGATTTTAAATGAGGAAATATTACTCCATTTGGAAGAACTATATCATACAAATACAATTATCTCCCTTTATTCTTATAGCATTATATCGTCAAACTTGCCAATCTTGTTAATAATGTATTATTTCCACAAAATCAAGGACCACACCAGGTAGTTGTGGTTTGGGCCTTTTGAAATAAAAATTCAAAATGTAAAATTATCTACACTCAGTTTTTGACAAATATTGTCCTCTTCCCCATTCTGATTGATTACTACACAAATTATGTGTGAACGAATACAAACAAAACTGTACAAAATTCATCACTAGACCAATCAACTTTTCAATTACTGCAGTGAATTTTTCATTTTAAGGACATTCGTTGGTAAACCAAAATAATTCAAAATTATAATCTAAATCTGTTTGTTTTTACAATATTCTGAAAATATGTAACTAAGAAAAAAATCAAGTTTGTTTTATTTATTGACGCCACTAGAGCACAATTTTTTCTTTTTTCTTATCTGACTGTTTTTGTGTGTGGGTTTTTTAGGAAACCTGCTGTCACCACATAGGCTACTCTTTTACAACAGACTGTAAGGGATATTTTATTTGCGCTTCCCACAAACAGGATAGCACAAACCATGGCCTTTGTTGAACCAGTTATGGATCACTGGTTGGTGCAAGTGGTTTACACCTACCCATTGAGCCTTGCAAAGCACTCATTCAGAGTTTGGAGTTAGTATCTGGATTAAAAATCCCATGCTTCGACTGGGTTCCGAACCTAGTACCTACCAGCCTGAAAACCGATGGCTTAACCACTGCATCACCAAGGCCAGTTGTGTAGTAAGAATACACTGTTTTTCTTTTCTTTTTTTTGTTAAACAGACACCTCTACACAATTATGGATATCTAGTGCTTATCACATATGACAACAACAACTAGACTAGATAGTAACCAAGTAAACTTGCTGCTACCAAATAGGCTACTCTTACCGATTAACAGCCATGGATCTCTTCCCCAAAAACAGAACAGCACCTGTCACAGTCTTTAATATACTAGCTGGTGGGCACTTACTGGGATAGGTACAACCCAGGTGACCGATTCTATATCTGGCCTCTCCATGACATGCAAACAGTTACTCATGCTCACCTTGCCCCAAGGATGGTAAGAGACTATGTTTCTTCACTAGCCCTTCATCATTTAGCTTTATTATTAGTTTTTATCTTTCTAGTTGTTTTCATGTTAGGCATTGAATTTCTTATATGAAATTTCTCAAGTGAAACAAATAAATATCTGGGAAGCACGACTGCTCACCCACTTTTTGCAAATGGGGAGGTGTTGTGAAAGCAGGGCTTCTAGAATTTTTCCAAAATCCACTAGCGATGAGATCAAGGAGTTAAAAAATTTACTAGCAATGATTAAAAGTTCACTAGCCCTATTTTAATTAATAAAGTTTACTAATAGTAACAATTGGATGTTACCTATAGAGGTAGATAGAGAAAAAAACCCACTAGATTGGGTGGGTGGGGAGGTGGGGGGGAACGACTTACGTGCAGCATTTGACAACTTTTGTTTTCACCAGCCATCGGGCATGGCAATAGTAGTTATTTACTAGCCCAACACTGAATATCACTAGCCATGGCAGTGGGGCTACCTTAATCTAGAATCCCTATGAAAGACAATTCTTTTGGGTCAGTCTTCACTATCAATTAGATTTTCACACATTTCATTTTACACTGATGTGGAAAATCACGTAATTTTAGAAAACAAAGGAGGACACCAAGCAATTTTAATCTGGGTTCATTCACTTTGTAATCTATTGAATTCTATGAATGAATTTTCCATTAGCCTTTTTAATAGGACGTTGATGGGGAAAAAAATTCAGATCATTATAGTGCTAGCTCTGATGCCAATTACATTATTTAAAAACTGGCGAAATAATTTCAGGGCTTCTAGATTATGGTAGCCCCACTCCCATGGGTAATGAGATTCAGTGTTGGGCTAGTAAATATTTACTATAACTAACCTGACGGGTAGTGGAAAAAACCCTCTTGTCAAATGCTGCATTTACATATTTTGTAAATATAAATATCCTGCCCCTCTTTCTGCTCCAATCTAAGGATTTTTAAGCTCAGTCTTCCTCTTTAGGTGACATATATGATCATTACTATTAATAAAATTGTATTTATTTAAAGTAGGGCTAGAGAATTTTTAATCATGGCTAGTACATTTTTAAAATCACTGATCCCATGGCTAGTGGATTTTTATAAGATTCTAGAAGCCCTGTATTTCCTGTAATAGTTGATATTTTGTCAGAAAATAGTTATGATTTCTTTTTTCAAATTTCTTTAAATTTCCTGCTCATCCAGAGCTAGCACTGCATTTACACAATCTATTAAAATTATGATTAAAAAAAAAATCATACAAATTGCCAATTTCTAAACTGATAAAAACTAAATTTCAATCAAATTAAATTTTCCATGACTTTTCACGACTATACTCTTAAATTACATGATTTTCCAAACCTGTAAAATGACATTTGGAAATTCCATGACCGGTATAAACCCTGTTAATGTATAACTAATTTTGGCATTTCATGCATTTTCTGTAGTACATGAATAAATATGGTACCAACGAATATCCTTGCAGAATTACTCTATATATGCCAAAATTCAACAAACTATAAATAATTAATTAAAACTAAATGTATCATGGCACTCTTCGATGCATTCGTATAAGTGAGCAATAAAATGTCACTTTATAGGTTCCATATCATTATAAATACCGTAAATTATTTAAATGATTATTTTTAAATGCCATCAAATTAGTATTTAAATCGAGATGTTATGGTTATGCGAAGTTACTTTTGTGATATACTGCATTGATATTGTCTTAAAGTGGCTTTACTTTTTGGTTGTTTAACAAACATTTTAAACTTTTAATTACATGTAACATTTCTAGTGTATTCCTAATCATAAATTTGGGATCTAATATAAAATATATCAGGATCTACAATGCATTTGTACAGGTAACAGGTAAAACAAACTGTCTATAATCAAGTGCACAAATTTCAAAAAATAGTGCCAACTGCAACAAGTCATATATACAGAAAAAGAATTCTAACTATGTGTGAAACACGAAGAAATATTAGTTCTAAAATTAATACAGAGACACCCATTCAGTGCTGGCTCCTCTCTTTAAACCAGTTTGTCAGACATTTTACATGAAAAAAACTAAACTGTTCCATGCAAAGGCAAGGTCTGCATCCAAGATCATTGACCTTGCTATACAGGATTGTAATAAAATATTTGGTTTCAGTAATGTAAAATAAAATAAAGTTAACAATTTTGAAACAGTTCAACAACATTTGCAATGATGGATTTAAAATATCAGTAGATTAATCTATAGTAAAAAGCATTATAATTAAGAACAATAAATAATGTATACACACACAATTTAATTGTCTACATGTGAATTTAACATCAGCAACATCTTTAAAATGCTATTGATGTGGAATGGAGACTAAATTTGAGAATAATTTTATTTTAAAACTGTATCAAAGTTGAAAAAAAAAAAAAAAAAAAAACAAACAACAAAAACAATCACTACAATTTGTGTTAGAAATGGAACCAAATCAATCCAGCACTGAATGGGTTTGTACATTTAGTAGAGATCTAGCAAAATTCTACATAATATATATCTATCTCTCACCGGCATTCCCTTGAGTTCCTATATGAAAGAGACAAATTTCAAACTCATCAGAGCGAGAATTATTGGTTAGTACAAAATATTAGAGGAAACATGCTTTAAAAGTCAAAATGCTTGTCAAGAGGTTGACTATTCATGCTAACGATTGCATCAAGATTACCATGATGATGATGAACTAAAGTTATCAAAGCTATTTACTACACCATGTATACATGTCCGCTATCATATATTCACAATCATCTACATATATCAGAAGTCTAGACAGTGTTCAGTGCTATAACGACTGAACTAATGACATGACATAAATGACATCACCATAAAACGCTGTTCATCAAAGATCATTAAAGAAAGACCATTTTATGAAGCACATGCATATTTTTCAAACCAATACTTTCAGAATTATTTTGATGCGATCATAATAAAACTGTCATATTTATGTGCACAGTTAAGTTCTAGTCATTCGATCTATCCCTCATTTTCAAATTCACCTCAAAATATAGACATTGACATCATATGAAGTAAACGTTTTAAAATCAAAGTAGCATGATTGACAATGGCATCAAACACTCGGCATTCGGATCAAATAGTATTTCCATAATAATAGCTACATATATCGTATGTACAATAATTACAGAAAAAAAGGAATAAATTAATAAATAAAAACTACACATACATGTACAGTTAACCTGCATGTACAAATGTACATGAATATGCCGTGAGTTGAAAAACTCATAGTCTCATAATTACAAGGAACACCGACAAAATTTATGTTTTCGTATTCTTCTCTTAAATATTGTGAATATTTCCCATTAGATGTGTATTCCACTATTAACTGTGTTAAAACAACTGCATAGACACACTTTGTATATGTTTATGACCCTGACTATGAAATGAAAATGCATGTAAAGTGCATGTACAGTTTTATATGTAAAGGGTTCACATACTGAAAAATCCTTGATGTGCTGTCACTTCAATGATGTCCATATACGTAGGCTACAATATACCCGAGTGTATACAGTACCAGTATTTATTACACACCTAGACTGCTTAAAATTCTATGGCAGAGCATAAACTTATTACAAACCTACATCAAAACTATATGAAATTTGTAGTAGAGTTTATAATAAATATAAATATAAATATGTCAGAACAGAATTTGTGGTTTTTTGGTTACTGCAATTCATTTATGAATATATTTTTTTTTGCTGGAACTCACTCTGCTGCTGTATCCGGATTTTACCATGAACATAAAAAAACTTAAAACACATATACTAGTAGAATGTGCTTCTACATATACATATACTTAATACCTTAGCAGAAACCCCGACCATGCATTATTAAATTTTAACAACTTAGTGTTCGGAGACCTGTATATAATAACACTGCGGCCAACTCCAAAAGTAGACCTTGTCATGCTCAACACATCCAAGGTTTCCGAATGCGCTGTACATTAATGGCTGCTATACACAGGTGGTTAACACCAATTACACATTAAAGTGACAGACTAGTTTTGAAACACTATGGTATAGTTCTCACTTATATTAGGGCCATTTTTCACAACTGATTTCCGTACATCCCAAGTGTTTCAGGTCATCCTGGTGTTTCTAATACCACAAAAGGCATTTTTCATATTTTTCTAAACTCGCATATCTTTGAGAAGTAACGGTTATGGAGATGAGCTGTAGTCTTATTTTTTAAAGGGTATTTCAACTGTTCACCGTTACAGATTCTTGTTTCACTTTTTTATAACTTTATACAAATGTGCTACAGGTTTGTTGATTAACCAAACTTACATCAGATCTACTGTGTACATGTAAGTGCAATCCTAGACGGACTGTGCATCAAACGAGCACTTTAGTTTTTATCACTGGGCCATGTTCCCCACCAAAATATTTTCACTGCTAACTTGATTAGTCTTAAAAGTTATCAATATATAATATGCTAAATGATGATAACATTACAAGAGCATATCTAAGGGTAGGACACCGAGGAACACTCTCCCCCCACCTTCACTCACCCTCCCAAACAAAATTCAAAGTGTTCTGAAAATCTAGCAGTTTAACTCATTATTGTAATCATTTCTTAATATATTTAGAAGGAAAAATATAACATCTTTGTTAGGCAAGTGTATATGGAGAAAGTATGTCTTTATATAAATATATCTCAGTTTCCTTTGGAATACTGGCGGCAGGTAGCGTCCCCTCCATAGAAAGACAACAACAGGCAGCCACCCCTGCATCAGTCTCTTAAGTGTAGATAACTAAGGCTGAGCTTGAGAGACTCCAATTTGCATGCATTTGCTGACAGTCTCAAGGGTATCTTGGAAATACAAAATACATGTTAATCTCTACTATCTGCTTTTAAGCACTGGGGTCAAATTTACACATACATGTACAAATATATTAATACAGATATACCAAGCAAGGGCAGTCATGATACAGCAAAGACTGAAAAGTTCTAATAAGTACTACTATATGTACAAGAAAACACTTACCCATAATGATGAAAGCTGAAAAATATTAGTAAACTTTCATTAACATGCACATATATAAAATATCTCATCATCATCATCATATACTAT
>JAECMU010011201.1:229-11913 GCA_016106625.1 Dracogyra subfuscus | reverse complement strand
TTGTTAAATGTATACTGATTGCATTTTGTTTTTACCGCCAAATTACCGGCAAGGTCACGTAGTTGTGTAAGCCCGCATGGTCACGTGGTTTTGATCGAAGTGACAGTGTGTTGTTACGGTCGGTGCCTACTCTCAGTTTTTTATTTGTTTGGTTGTTGTTGTTGTTTTTTGCGAGTTTTATTATTATTATTTTTTTGTAATCATTAATAATTAAAAGTAATCTCTTCTGATATTTGATGTGCATTTTTTTACATTCTACGGTATATCGCATGTGCATGTTCCATCGATAACATGTCTATCAGACGTACACACTAGTATACAACATTGACATCCCGCTGACAGTATGATGGAAATTTCCAAGTGTATGCATGAAATCGTCATTCAAAGAGGTTTGGCAAATGCAATACTTGGGTAATTTAGATTTTATTATTGGGGACAGAGTCGCGAAAATAATTCCTCGCGAAAATATAAAATGAAGGCCCGATCGCGAATTATTTTAGCCGCGAAAATATTTGCGTATACGGTAACTGCTTGTTGTAATAATGTCTGTATGCTAATTTTAATAATCACGGTTATTAATTTTAATGGCATGCATTCGACGTGTGTGACAGCGATTCAACGTTTGGAAGATATGTAACTTGCTATTTTAATTATATAAAGTCTTTGAACCAAAGTAATAAAAACAGTTCAGGGCCGAAAGACGTATTGGCTATTCCAAGGGCTGAGTTCAGCCAGACTGAGTGAAAAGAAAACATTCGCTACACTGGTTTGTGCGCTTCACGTTAAACCAAATGGACACGACGGACCAGGGCGCAAAGCAGCACTTTATATTTACTCGCCAACTGGCTAGTGAATGGAAAAAAATACTAGACAACTAGAGACTGTTACTCGCCAGGCAACATATGAAGTACATGTATTAATAATTAGTATGGATAATTATATTAACATAATTAAAGAACTTTAAACACCAACCTCATCCTGTGTTGTTTATTTTTCTCAAGGGTATGTTCAAGATGTACCGGCACCCGCTTTACGACAGTATTTGCAATTTGTATCGTATCTTAGAAATTCAAAATCTAATAACCAGTATTCTCGAAATGAACTCTCTGGGCCCGTGCGTATAAAACTTAAAGTCTAGACATTAATAAAGTCCAGACTTTAACGTAATGCTGTCTGAATGACGTTGCCATGACGTTAAGGTTTATAAGCACGGGCCCAGATTCATAGTCTAAAACACGTTTACTTGCAGGCGTAATGGAATTTCTCTGGAAATATGCAGTTATAGTCACAGATTACTTGTTTCCAGTAGACATAACTCTTTAAAAAATCTGTTTCCAAAGAGTCTGCAAGCAAATCATCAATTATTTTGTTTTACTTTCCTTTGTTAAGCATTCTTTAAAGTGGGTTACGCAATTCCGACAAGTATACCGATGGCTACAGTTATCGAAACTAGGACGTATTTTATTTATTTATTTACTTTTGTTGACGATACGCTATCGTTACCAACAACATTCTCGAACGATTTAAAAAAAAAAAGTATTTAGCATATTCCCGCCATGTAACTTTTAGCTTAACTTTAGGTGCAAACAAATTGGCTGCGAAGCAATTGGTGCAAGTCTTTGTGAAAACTCATTTACAATCGGAAAACCCTGATGTGTCACGAGGCTTTCCGAACACCTCGATCGTCAAGTCGGTCGGAGAGCTTCGAGTGAGATATCCGTAAACAGGGCAAAATGCAGAAGTTTACAGTATCGATCATCAGTATATGTGTCATCTGACTGATTAATGAAATAAATGTTCCAGTGACAGCTTCATTCTGAAAAAATAATCTACTCGCCAAAAGGCTAGTGTTTTGCAAATTTAAATCGCCATAACAGAATTTCACTCGAATTGGCGAGTGTTTCACTCGCAGTATTGCGCCCTGCGGACACCAATCAAATAGTTCACGAACGTTAGGATGAACGTTCGTTGGCTGAAATGAGAAAAGCTCTCGGCATAATATACATCACCAGGGTTCTCATGGTCCCGGGTCCCTGACGCAGCGATCAAGGATGGGACGCACCATATTGCATAAACGTGTGTCCCTGTGGACGCAGTATATTTTCATTTTTATTTAACTTCAATACGATGTTTTTTTTAAACATCTAAATTTACTGTAAAGTAAATCGGTAAATAATAGACTGGTCACGTGGACATGCAAACAGCGCTTATTCACACTGTGAGGTGGATCAACTGAACAAAACTGGTTGAAATATTTGATTCTAAAACTCGAATTCAAAAATGTTTGGTTCTAAAACTCGAGTTCCAATTTTTTTTTTATCTTTTGCAAATATTTTCACCAAACCGAATGTTTTTCCGCAATATATATAAAACATTTTTCGCATTATTAGTGAATATATATTAGTTACCAGGTATTTTTTTATATTTTATCAGAAATTTTAATAATAAAAAATTGTATTATTACTATTTTAACCATTTAAATATCAATGTTTTTGTGTTGTCAGTTGTTATACAGTTCACTTGATATTTTATTGGATATATCAATGCATGGACTCTCCAACATTCCAAATGGACTCTCCAACATTCCTAATGGACTCTCAAAATATAAGGTCACAAGTCCATGGACTCTCAATATTTTTGGATGAATGAGAACCCTGTGTCACGCTTCAAAGTCAACTGACACTCATGTGCCAAGAGACATCGTTGCGAACATGAACAATACGAGTACATAGGAGTAAATCTTGATGTAAATGTGTAGAAAAACAATAGCCGTTTGTATCAATGAATACCTAACGGCAGTTTCATTTATTTCCTTTGTCTTTATTACTTTTGTACCTGTGGTAAAGATCATGCACTGAGATTGCGATCGCGGAAAATGAACATACAGTATTGATACAAATTGCAGTTAAACATACACTGAATTAGTTTACAATAATCATATTTGTTGGATAATGCTAGATATATATTTGTTAAACTGTGAGGTGACATCTAATAAATTAGCTGGATTTTGAAAAGACCATAAAATTTAATTTAAAAAAAAAAAAAATTGGGGGGTGGTTTTTGGTGTGTTTTTTTAAATTGAAATACTGTGATGTCAGCATTCTTCGCTTAGGTATTTTACAAGCAGAGATTACAACAGGCATTTAACACGACGCTGAAATCAACAGCAATAACATGGCGCAAATTATGAGAAAAAAGTTTACCCCCCCCCCCCCCCCCCCTCAACAACAACAAAAAAAAAAACCCTGCTTAAAAAACAACCCTAACACGATCTGATTTGATGGATTCAACCCACTACTCCACTTCTTTTGGCTTGATTTGTGTTATAATGATGATAAATATGTAAGCGCCTTAAACAAATCCTGGGGAAAGGCCTGATATTAGCATGCATGCTGGAATGTTTGAAAGTCTTTCTTTGGTGTGCAATTTTGAATTTACAAATCAGTTTGTTCAGAAATAAATAACTTGTAAATTTCGTAGTACTTATCATTATGAAAAAGGCCTTCCCCAGTGTTCTCGCTGTTCCATTTAAGGGGGGCGCCCCGCTATTCCATTTTGCCGCCCTGCTTTCACATTCCCTGCCCTCCTTTATTTTTAAGCGCCCCTCTTTATTTTCCAAAACCTATCTCCGCTATTTCCAAATGCGCACGTTTTCCCCCACAAAGAACCCAACACAATCAGTCTGCACACTGGACATCAAAGGAAACAATCCGCGTTGTGTACGAAAAAGCAATTGACGATACTGTACATTTACAACAGTTACTATAGCGTAATTTAACAGTATTTTTAACAGCCTCTATTTTGTTCCTTATCTATGTCCATTTGTATGTGTGATAGACACGATAAAAGTTATAGTTATATATACACCGCCTTTACAAAAACAAAACTACTTTTTATCAGCTGGCGATAATATTTTATCACAGCGATTGATTCATTTGATGAAGATGGAAATAACAAAAATGTATCCGACATTACGAGATCACTTTACAGATATCGTTAATGTTTTTCGTATATCTTGAAATCTTTATTAAAAATAATAATATTAAAACTTTGATCGGTCCAGCAAAACCAGAACTGCCCGTCTTTTAATCAACACGGAAGTCAGGTGACATTTCTTTGATTTGTTTTTGCCAACCGTGTATAGCGTTATAAAATTAGCCCGCCTTTTGTGAAGTGGCAGTGGCAACACAACGCAAAGATATCGTCGGCCCCAGACAACACCGAACAAATTTCAGAATGTTTGACATTTGGTCACTCACATCCCTGGTGTTTCCTGCACCCCACAAAATGCACACTGGACATCAAAGTAAACAAGCCTCGTTGTGTACGAATACGCAACTGATGAAAAACTTCAGTAGCTTACGACAGTGACCGCAACGTAATTTAACAATATTTTTAACAGATACTATCTTTTACAGCATTTTAAAAAGCACAATGTGACAGGTGATGTAATATCGAAAAATATATATATATATAATGTAAAATAAATTTGAATTAAAAGTGTTTGAAATTTATTGAAAATAATTTATTAAACAATGTAAATTATAATACATTGGCATCATAATTTGATTTTATCAGTTGAGGCATTGTTGATGACAACCAGTAAGCACGGTGGAACGTGAAATACACAATAGCCATTTACCAAACAATCATTCTGAATATTGCTAATTCAGTATTAACTTATAATATACGTTGATTTACTTTAATTTTGTTTGATATTTTGCAGCATTGGATGACGGGGACATTGCTTTGTTGAAGACATATGTAAGTGTCACTATATAAGTTAGTACTGTGCGATGTATCCATAAACTAAATACTGTTCTACTGGCATTTTAATTAGATTTAGAACACAATGTTTAAGTTGGCATTACTGAATATACATACATGTACAGTATATACATGTATCATATGTAACATGAATATAGGTACATGTTTGCATACAGGTACATATAATGATATATACATGTGTAACCCATTTGAAAAGGTTAATTCACATGTTTGTCAGTAATACATAGTCTCCCATCTACATGTATGTATGTAGAGAGAGATTATTATACAATGTTATGTGTTGTACTGATTTTACGAAACAAGTGTTAGGAGTGTGAGGGTAATGCATGAATCCTGACACGAGTTTCGTAAAATCAGTACGACCCACATGCGAGTGTAATAATATCTTTATTATTCATATTATTATTGTTGTTTTCTTTATTAATAACAAAACCCAACTTATAATGTTTCAGCCATAACTAGAAGGAGATGACGAAATGAAGTCATATTTCAAATACACAGTCTGAGATAGGACTGGAGAAACAATGTCATCACACTTGTTATTACACGTGTGCTCTGTATGATTATTATTAACTCGGTTATGTTGTCAAACCACATGGATAATAAAATGATATATATACATGTGTAACACATTTGAAAAAGTTAGTTCAAATATTTGTCAGTAATACATAGTCTCCTATTTCTATATAAAATGATATTTATATGTGTAACATGTTTGAAAAGGTCGATTCAGATACTGTAAAACGGGTAATATTCGCAGGAATAAATATTCGTGACCAGTCAATTATAGACATTTCTCGGTTTGTAATTTTCACGTAGTGTTTTTTGTTTTGTTTTTGTCTCAAGTCAGTAGAAAAGAAAGAAAAAAAGAATAAATTCAATACTACTGCATACTTTTTAATCCACAAAGATAAAGGAACTGTGACCAGGGATTTATCCAGGCTTTATGCGGTACCGAGCATCGGCCCCTTGCCAAAAGCAAATGGCACTGAAATTTCCCGATTTCTCGACTATAAATTCCCAAATTGGTTAATAAATATTTACATGCAGTTTTAAATGTCTGTTCCGATAAATTAATGTAATAAAGTAAATATTTCTCACATAATCACCAAAACAACCACTGACAGTTCTGTTACCCCATGCGATCGTATATAAAATAGCATCAAAACAAACGACAATAGGGTAAAACGGGAAGTGGTTAGCCTACTGTTGAACTTTGGACGATTACACAACCACAGGGGCGATATTTCTACAAGGCACTCGTATCCACCATTTCTTTTGGAGTTTATGGTGTGCGTGACCGTCATTTGAACATGTTTTCAGACTTGACTTTAAACCACGAAATCAGAAATGAGTCGGTCAAACACATGTATGCATCTGCAACCAGAAGTTATAGTAATTGTAGTACTGTTAGGACAATTTTATTTTTCTTGCAGTTATTGATTGGATACTTAAAAGTGTTGATTTTAATTTTTTCAACAAATTTGTGGGTAAATGAAATTTATTAACCTTATTTTTTTTTTTTTTAATTCAAAGATGATACTATAGTATTAATATTCACGTGAGTTTAATTTTTGTGGTCAAAATAAAATTGCTAAAAACACGAAAATTACACACACGTGAATATTACCTGTTTTACAGTTATTTGTCAGTAATACCTAGTGTCCTATTTCTATATAAATTATATTTGTGCAGCCCTCGAAATTCGTGGCGGCAATCGGCAATGCCGTCGCAAAAGCTATCGCAAATCTGTGAATGGTGAAAAGTCTGTAGGCATTTCTTTCTGAACTCTGTCCAATTACAGAGAGAAGCATAAATTTATTATCGTGTGTAGCTCAGTTTCCTTAAGTAATATAAATTGGTTTATTCCAGTATAAAAACTTATGAAAGTAAAGTTGAGATGTTATGTTTTAGCATATTATTACAGCAGTGGATGATATATTTATAATTTTGACAGCATTAATCTTTTCTTTAAAATTGATTTGCAATGGCACTTAACTGCTATAGCAAAATTGTCCGAATTTCAAGGGCTGTTTATATGTGTAACATGTTTGAAAAGGTCAATTCAGATATTTGTCAGTAATACATAGTCTCCTATTTCTATTATATCTGTCTATATATAAATTGTATGCAGCAGTTGTTAATAATGCAATGAGTGTATTGTTGTGTTTCAGGGAGTGGGTCAGTACAGCAAGGCCGTTAAGAGTGTATTGTTGTGTTTCAGGGAGTGGGTCAGTACAGCAAGGCCGTTAAGAGTGTATTGTTGTGTTTCAGGGGGTGGGTCAGTACAGCAAGGCCGTTAAGAGTGTATTGTTGTGTTTCAGGGAGTGGGTCAGTACAGCAAGGCCGTTAAGAGTGTATTGTTGTGTTTCAGGGAGTGGGTCAGTACAGCAAGGCCGTTAAGAGTGTATTGTTGTGTTTCAGGGAGTGGGTCAGTACAGCAAGGCCATTAAGAGTGTTGAGGACGACATCCAGAATGTTCTCAAGAAGGTTAATGAACTCGCAGGTGAGTGCCACACGTTCTACATAACCTGAAATAAACAGTACATTTTACATGAAAGGCAACTGGGTTATTCAAAATAAAATTTCATAATTGATCCAAAATGAAATGATTGTGTGTGACAGATATAAATTGTGGAAACCTGCTGTGGTGGTGTTTGAATATAAATACATGTAAATGTAATAAGAGCTTGAACCATTCAGAAGTATTTGTATAGCAATATGTATGTATATATATATACACACACATACATATACAGTGTTTCTGCCAGAAAGAAATCGTTGAGTATGGCACTATGGAATTGAATGCAATCACAACCAACGGGGTATGAGGGGCCTCCCCCAGAATGAAAATGGGTTAGGGTTAGGGTTAAGAAAATCATAGAGTAATGATAAGAGTCATTAATTTTGTCAAAAAGTTAACTTAAAAGATATTAGAATATAAACATATTTGGGTATGGCATCATACCTGTTTTACCCTCTGGCTGAAACCCTGATGAAAAATGTAAAAAAAACCCCCAAAAAGTGGAAATAAATATACCCATTTATTTTACGTGTGCAGTTTGTTCAGTGTCACATGCATAATTTTTCACTCTCGTCAAATTGAAATTACGTGCGCTGTGCGATCGCTATTGTACCCGCACACCTTGAAAAGCAAGGTCTGCAATATATACATACTTGAGAAGTAAAACAGTTTCATTTCATGACAACAGTTACATTTTCATTGATCTATAGAAGTAACAAAACCTAGTACATGTATTATATATCATATTCTCCAATATGGTACACATGTACATCTTATAATTTTTGTAAAAAACCCAATGTTAAGAAACGTTGTTGCAAACTAAGAAACACGTGTTACTGAAAATGATGGTAGTGGACTGATGATTAAATACTCGGTGTTCTCTGCTGGTGTTGTTATATGTTAAACAAAACTATTAACTATTGAAAATGTTTGTTTTTTGTTTCAGGAATAAAAGAGTCTGACACAGGGTTAGCTCCCCCTGCCTTGTGGGACCTGGCTGCTGACAAGCAGACACTGCAGAGTAAGAACACTGATGTTTTATGTTCACTGTTCTTGTGTGATTGTCTTACAAGTTATTTTATTTATATAACAATTGTCTATTTCTTTTATGTTCGTTGGACTATGAACAAAAAACAATCATACCCAGATCGATGTAAAAGAAAGAACAGACAATCAGGCTGCAAAATGACCAGTTTCGCGTCGCAAAATGCAATGCATAATCATGCGATCGCGATACAATATTCTAACAATGATTAGCAGTTTGCGATGCATATTTTTTGCAGCCAAACTGAATTAGCACCTAGCCTAGTTTTCAGTGGTTTTATAAGTGGCATTGCGGCCTCAATCTGCGATAAAAAATCTATTGAGATCGTGGGTGAAAAAATGCGCTTATGGTCGATCGGGTTTGCCCGTAAACATCACTTAGAATAAGGTAGTTGACCAAGTGTGACCACTGGTGATTATTATTTCTGACATATATTGTTTTTCAACTAAACAAGTGATAGTGATGGTCATTCACATCTACAGTTCTGTACTTTTTAGCGGGCAGCATAGCCCAGTGGTACAGTGCCCACCTGATGCGCGGTCGGTTTAGGATCGATCCCCGTCAGCTAACCACTGGGGTTTTTTCCTCGACATAACCATATGTCCGACGCCAAAATAACCGTAGTTATAATGTGTTGAGTGCGTCACAAAACAAAACAAAACAACCTGTACTTTTTGCGTGTTAAGCAACACAATACAATTGCAAGTTTGTACATTCAATAAAAACAAGCATTTTTAATGAAAATAATGTGTTTTATTAATTTTTACTTATTTTATAAAAGTGCTAATCAAAATCCAGTAATTGCTATTCAATTCTTCATCCAGTAGGAAAAACTGCTAATCAAAATTTTAAAAACAATTTGCACCCTGGACAATACTTATAATTAAGTTTCAAATATAAAAAGTCATATTTTTTGGTTCTTAAACAATAACTCTCAGTACGTAAGACAAACTACAAATATGTAAGACAAACTACCAGTATAAAGTGATGATCCCTAACAACATTATTTTTACATTCATCTAGAAATTCACGTGGCTATAGGATGATGTTAAATTGTTGTGAATGGTGGAAATTTAATTATTTATTATATTATAATTATTTTATCTGTTTCATAAAAATTGTATTTCAGGATTAACATGAAAGTTTATAGGACTTAAAAGTATATACAATATAATTATTAATGTTCCTGTAATATTCAGCATACTATCAGCACGTATTGAGCAGAATTATAATGTATCACAAATATTTCATAAAGTATAGAATTGAATGATAGTTATATAAAAGGTTTGCTTAAAGTTCTTGCAAGTCTAGTTTTGTTTAGCCCATTTTGCGTTAGCACATTTCAAAAATCATATATGTGTGCATGGAAATAATATGTACACAAATGAAATGTGTTACCCAGGGGTGCAGAAATGGAAAAGCTATTAGTCAGACTAGGTTTTTGACATTTCTTTCATATAGATTTACAAAATTCAAGTGACATCCTGCAAGCATTTAACAGAAGAATCTATTCAAAACACATCGGTAACAGATTTTCAACGTAAACAAATCATTTGTAGGAACTATTGACCGTTTCCGAGGAATGAGGCTAAATCGAAATTATCAAAATGGAACCATTTTCGTTTTTTTTTTTTTTTTTTTTTTAGTGGATTTTGTTTATATATATATATATATATATACCTACCGGTAGCTATAACAGCATTCGTAAATGATTATTGCAAACCCAGACACTAGATTCATTTTATGAAGTAGGAAGCAATCTTTTTTTTAAAGGAGGACAGGATTTAGCAGAGTTGGTTGAGTGCTCGCTTGAGGTGCTTGCATTGCAAGATCGAACCACCTTGGTTGATCCATTCAACTGATTAGGTTTTTTCTTGCACCAAACAGTGCACAACAAGTTGTCAAATGCAATGATATATGCTTTCCTGTTTGTGGGAAATGGCATATGTAAAAGATCCCTTGCTGCATTAGGATGAAATGTTTTGGGTTTTCTCCGATTACTATGAGTGTAAAATTGCCAAATGTTTGACATCCAATAGCCGATGATTAATTAATCAATTTGCTCCAGTGGTGTTGTTAAACGAAGCAAACTTTACATTACATTGTTGCTGACTGACAGGTGTTATTTCTCTCAGGTGAGCAGCCTCTACAGGTGGCACGATGCACGAAGATCATCAACGCCGACTCGGACGACCCCAAGTACATCATCAACGTCAAACAGTTCGCCAAGTTTGTCGTTGACCTCGGTGACCAGGTGGCTCCCACTGACATAGAGGAAGGAATGAGAGTCGGGTGAGTTACACTTTGATAATACACGCTTCCAACTTAACGGTCAGTTTGTCGTTGACCTCGGTGACCAGGTGGCTCCCACTGACATAGAGGAAGGAATGAGAGTCGGGCGAGTTACACTTTGATAATACACGCTTCCAACTTAACGGTCAGTTTGTCGTTGACCTCGGTGATCAGGTGGCTCCCACTGACATAGAGGAAGGAATGAGAGTCGGGTGAGTTACACTTTGATAATACACGCTTCCAACTTAACGGTCGCCTGATTGCCCTTGGCGACTGAAAACCCACAGTAAGGTTGCCCGCCTGGCGACTTATTTTTTAAAACAAAATTTAAATCAATAATTAATAAATAAATAAATAAAAGTATTATTCGGGCAAGTGAAAATAGATCAGGGCAAGTGAAAGTGCTGTCACCTCTTGCCCGGATGCCAACTCAAAACAATTGTTAAGTGCAGACACTGATAATATGGGGGTGGGATGTAGACATGTGGTAAAGTTCTCGCCTGATGCATGGTTAGTCTGGGATCGATCCCCATCGGTGGGCCCTTTGGACTTTTTCTCGTGTGTTATCCTGGATGTAGGGCTGGTTTATGGTGAGTTGTGAGTGAGAGAGAATAGGCCTGACACCTGCACACTGAGCCATTAACACATGCTGTGTACTGTAGCTGGTACTGGAATGTGGTTACATACAGAAATTTTTTCGGCAAAGTAGGATAGTGATTGTTTTTACTGTTATCCACGTACGGTTCATTCTCCAGTAAAGATGTCATATCAGTTGTTGATGTTATAGAATGCTTGTTCGTGTATTTATTGGCAGCGTTGACCGGAACAAATATCAGATCCACATTCCTCTACCACCAAAGATCGATCCAACTGTGACAATGATGCAGGTAGAGGAGAAACCTGATGTCACGTACAGCGATGTTGGTGGATGCAAGGAACAGATTGACAAGCTACGGGAAGTGGTAGAAACACCTCTATTACACGTAAGTATTATATTTAATGTTGGTGGATGCAAGGAACAGATTGACAAGCTAC
>JAECMU010011170.1:3510-18447 GCA_016106625.1 Dracogyra subfuscus | reverse complement strand
GGGGGTCATGCCTGAACCCTAGTGGAAATAAGTATGTAAAACAAGTTAAACTTGAATCTAAAAGTTGGATTTTATCATAAATATGAAAATATTTATGACAGGGCTTGAATTTAATGACAGCAATTGCCATAGTCAATCAGGGGCTTGACTGATGGCTGGGATAAAAATTATTACAACCAGTTGAAGGAACTGTTTCTTGATTTTTATATTTATTGCCAAAGTTACTGGTTTAAAATTGTCTACAGAAAACATTTCCAAACTGACATTGCCAAATTGTTAAATTCGAGCCCTAGATCGATAAAGATTTATAAATTTATCACTGGGATAGATCAGTTTCTCAACCATCAGTCTTTGCACTAGTTACTTCCACAGCAATACCTACAACAGTATATGGACATAAGGAGGCCCATAGCAATATCTGGCCACATGAACAAAACATAAATCAAGCAGAATACCATGTACTCTAGACACAAAAGGAGAGAATCTGAGGCAGCCCACATCATGCAGTTTTGGAAGTTGGGCAGTAGGGGGAAAATGAAAATGAAAGGAATGTTTGTTTTAATTACACACTTTAGCACACGATTACAATTCTTGGTTGAGAGATACAAGAGAGCAAACCTGCTGTCACCAAATAGGTCCCTGTTACAAATTAAATGTTTTCTCACACAGGACAGTACATGCCACAGCATTTGATGTACAGTCGTGGGATACTGGTTACCACAGGAAATACTCCAGTCACTGAGTGATCACCTTTGATGTACTAGAATATTTTCTGTGATAATCAGTGTGGATCCAGGTGAACCGGCCATGGTATTGTAGTGGTTAAGCCATTATAACACTTAAGGTTGATAGGTACTGGCACTGAGTCGGCATCCCAGTACTCCATAGAGAGTTTTAACTCAATATGTAGTTATAAAACTACTACACCGACTTCTCTCTCACTAACCACTAACTAGCCACTACACCAGTTAGACAGCCCAAATAGCTGAGGTGTGTGTCCAGGACAGCATGCTTGAACCATAATTGGATATAAGCACAAAAATAAGTTGGAATAAAATGACCGCCAGGTGACCACTGGGTCCCAAGCATTAAAAACATGTAGATATGGATAACAGCTGACAGCTGGTAAGATACACCTGTTGTTTGTATCAGGTTTTTGAGATGGAAAAATATGGATTATTTTATATAGGTTACCATCTGCTTGTATCAATCTACTTTTCTTTTAATTAAAATGTATTATTATTTCTTCTGCCTATTCTGATCTAGGCTGTCCATGGAGTTCAAACAACTTCTTCTGAAGAACAGCCACCTTTCTCTCCAATCTGGAGCTAAAAAAGACCAAAAACAACCCACATTAACTCTATTTAATCATCACAAAAGAAAATGCCACAGTTTGCTGCAAGTGTTAAGATGTTATCAACTAACAAAGACATTTTAACAATTGTAATTACATATAAAAAAATATTTTTCAGCATAAAATATTAATGGCTGTATATTAAACATTTTTCTATCATTCTAATATTTGTACTAGGTTAAATTTTATTTTATTTCCTAAAATATGGGGGGTTTTCTTTCTCGTACAAATGAAATTATTTGAAGACAAAATCAAGTTTGGGCTTCTTACAAATATTAAGATGATCAGAGCTATACTGAATACTAGACTTGATATTCTAAACAAGAAAATATATTTAATAGTTAAGTTTAATTGTAGAACTATTTTATTAGTCGGAAACATCTTACAATGCAGCAAACTCAGGAATGTCCCTTTAAGACAAAGATAGGCAAAATGAAATTCAAATGGATGAAATTTCATAATTATATTTCTGACTGATTGCAGACTTAGAAATTGAATTCTTGTTGAATCAACATTTTAATCCCCTAAATGAATCAAGTTATAAGACAAATATTTCAACTTCTATGACTTTCATTGTAATCAAAACATACCAGTACTTTTTATTTTAAAGTATATTGAAATATTGAAATGAATGTGATACAAACAATATTAGCAGTCCAGTAAAACCGCAAAAATAATGTCAATATGACATTGTACTATTGTTACTAGCAGTAAATAAAGTTACTTCCTACTACCATTAACATTCCATCCATGAAGTAAATAAAAAAAGGAAGATTTTATTTAATATTAGATTACTACAGGGCAAGGTTAGCTGCGTCACTCGCCCAATTCACCAACTGCGAATTTTAAGAACAATTGGCAAATTCTATTTTAATTTGGTGAAAATAAATGGTGTAATAATTAATAATCTGTTGAAAAACAGCTGTAGATTTTGCATTTGTAAGATGATTTGGCAACATTTTCTGACCACCCAGATCTAGCCCTGCTACAAGATGATCATTTAAAATAATTTATCTGAAATTTGGCTAACAATGTTTTGCAAATAGTAAAACAGTAGCAGACCTTGCTATTTACGGAGAGTTAAGTTAAGACTAGTCCAAGAAGAGCATTTTTTAGCTCGTCTTAATTTAGCATGTGAATGTTACGTTGAAGATTCTACAGAGGGATTAAATATCAAACTCAATATGGTAGTATCTCAAATAGCTCTCCATAATCTATGTCAGGAGAGCAATTAACCACTCCCAACAATTTTGTTTCCACAAATAGATCTGTACTAGGGCATGTACTTATAAAACGTCTCGAGTCTAGAGTTACTCTTTAATGACATCACACACATACAATATGTATGGCATTGCCATGACTCTGTTAGTGTCTCGAGTCCATACTCTAAACATTTTACAAGTACCAGGCCAGATCAAACGTTGTTGGTACGTACATCTTTTCCTTGTCTGCATGACAACAACTACTAAAGCGTGCTCTCTCCTCCATACGACGCGCCAGTTCGTCTCTCTGCGCTGTCACTGCTTTGAGCTGATCCATCAACCACCGGTTCTCTCTCTGGGCCAGATTAACACTCTCACTGGGTTTCTCAATCGTCCTCTCAAACGTCTCCAAACTGTTTCTGTGTGACGTCTCTGGAGACAGGGACTTGTGTAAGCTGTAAGTTAAACAAAAAAAAACAAAGAACGACAATAAATTAATCAATCAATCAATTTGTTTATTAAAGTGTTACCTGATATCATTTACATGTTTACACATATTAATCAATGTTTTAATATGAGAATTGTATTTACCCTTTAAGATGTGAATTATTATTAAATTGTATTTACCCTTTAAGATGTGAATTATTATTATATTGTATTTACCCTTTAAGATGTGAATTATTATTAAATTGTATTTACCCTTTAAGATGTGAATTATTATTAAATTGTATTTACCCTTTAAGATGTGAATTATTATTATATTGTATTTACCCTTTAAGATGTGAAATATACATCTATAAAATATCTGTAGAGAATTTAACTTAGATGGCCCCAGCTTATCTAAAAAACACCACAAAAAAACAAACATCCACACACAAACCAAAGAAGTCCCAAAGAAGTCTTAACACATGTAGTATAGTCACAAGACAGCAGACTGGCTAGGCAATCAATCAGTTTTATTGCTAGAAGCTTCAAGTTCACATATGTAGTGGTTCCAACACAGTGAGCTCAGTGGGGGTTAGTGCAATAATCTTCTCACTAACCACTAACCTGTGTCCTGGACAGACAGGCCAGGTAGCTGAGAGGTGTTACCACATCTGTAAGTGTGCTTGAATCATAAATAGATAATATTCTTTTATGGTTCATTTTTTTATTTATTTATTTTTTTAACGATGCACTCAACACATTATGACGGTTATATCGGCGTCAGACATATGGTTATGTCGAGAAAAACCCCAGTGGTTAGCTGACGGGGATCGATCCTAGACCGACCGCGCATCAGGCAGGCACTGTACCACTGGGCTATGCTGCCCGCTTTTATGGTTCAAGCACATTATATTATAAGAATTTTTTTTTTTTTTTTTTTTTAAGAAATTAAAGTGAAGACATCTCTAGAATATTTAAAAAGCCCAAATGAAGATCTAATAACCAATGGACACAAGATACTGAATGAGAAACTTCCAGCAATGTCATTCTCAATAGTAGACCACAAAAATAAATACCAAATAAAATATCTAAAAGCTTTTCAGCAAAAGCCTGGAGCCTTCTCTTACACTGTGAGACATGAGACACACACCGATGAAAAAACGAAGACGAGCAGACGTATTCAGTATCATCACAAACAGATAATGGTGAAATTCAGTGATGGTATTTTCCCTCCATTCATTCCTCACACAACAACCGTTACTGGGTGGGTAGGTGCATGTAAACCATGGGTGTATATAGTTTACAAAACCCTACACCGCTCCACATCACCAACAATGGAATCAAGGAGAAAGCCACCTTTTGTGTGTGTGCGTCAGACTCTATTTGGACACAAGGTACATTGAAATCATACACTTGCTATTTCAAACTGGAACCTACTTCATAGCATCTGGTAGATCGTTATTAGACTGGAACATTAAAGGGTTCTGTTTGCACAGTGGTTAAAATAAGTATCTATACAGTATGTAACTGTCATGATTAGGAATGCTTTGAAGATGTACCTCTCTTTTGGTTATAGTAAATACACGTGTATTCAATTTCAAGGAAAATTTCCCTTTTTTTATTGATATAAAGATGAAAGACATCAGAATTAAGAAAAACATCATAGCTTAATTAAATTTTACCATGCACAAATTTATTTCCACTGGACCTAATTTACTGCTGCAAGTTGGGTTTTTTAAAATTTCCGTTCCTTATTCTTTGAGAGTTTTAACAACTCTGAACAATACTAGACTTACCTTTTGCTTAAAGAACAGAATGTGGTGTAAAAATGTATTGGATAGTATGTATGTATAATTCATTGTTTCGTTTTTATTTAATGTAGTAAACTTTTTTTTTTTAAACAGTGTAATATGCGAAGCATGCCTTCAAAACAAGTGTTGTTATTGTGTCTTTCTATATTGTTTTTTCAGTAAAATCTCAGCCAGATCAAAAATTATTGACACAATTAAGAACCTTACTTTCCCCAGAAGAAAAAAAATGCAACAAGTGTATAATATTACTTTTGGTTAATAATAAATATTTTTATTCTATACATTTAGAATCACAATATAAAAGGAATCTTAATGATCATATTGCATTTCCACTTTTCAAAAGAATGTTATATTTTATTAAGAAACAGTTGCCTAGGGCAGCATTTTATGAATGAAGGAAATTATTTGACATCACTTTTTGACAATAATATTTAATGCTATGCTATCTTTGTTATAAATTTCTTCATGTTGAAAAAGGTTACAGCCAATCTATGCTAGCCTGTTCAAAATTATGCAGTTAAGTATAGTAATATCAAATGATACGAAATAATGACAAAACAAAACTTGCCTGTAATATATACGGAGGTTGATGGATTCTTCTTCTAGCTCCTTCACGCGATTCTTCCAATAGTCACACTTTTGCTGAAGTTTTAATATCTGTAACAGAAAAAAATATACATTTAACAGATTCAAGTCTAAATAATAATCTACAACAAATAATGAATGAATGAATGAATGAATGAATGAATGAATGAATGAATGAATGAATGAATGTTTTACAACACCACAGCACCTACAACAAATAAAGAGTAAACTCAAATTAATACGTTCTTCCAAATGACAGTTATCCATAAATTCTACAACAGAAAACTAAACGTTATATAAATCCCATAACATATTAAAAGTCACAGATTAAATATCAACAACATAAAACAATTTACAAACAGAAACAGAAACAAGATACAAAATTAATCAAACACAATGTCAAAATGTTGTACAATGGATAATGTCTAATAATACAGAAAACAAAACAAAAATCAAAATTAATACAATTAAATTTTAGTGATTTAATTTTTCCTTGAAATGAAATAACCAAAACAGGATCAAAAAACCCCTCCTTAAAGAGTGTATACCACCAAATCAAATTTGATGGACAACAACAGTAACATATGTGGCTTGTTTACTTAATTAGCCTTTTTTTTATATAGAAGTTTCTGTATCAATCATTAAACAATTCTAAATACTTTGATTTAATTTTGATGAAGCTTGTTATTAAAAAATATTATAAAAGTTGTTCCTGCATTTAAATAATAAAAAATGTATACAAATTTACAGAAATTATTTTCGACTTTTCTCATTTTTGTTTTTTTATGGTCTTATAGCTAAGGTGGTTAATACAAGATAAAACAAACACTGTTAATAAAGTGGACCAGATGTTTAATTCAACAAAGTTACCAAAGTGTTCCACTAATGACACTTTACCCAACTGCAAGACAACTTTTCAAGTAAGAAATTAAAAGTTAAAAGATTCTTCACACAAATGAAAAGGGATGTAAATCTAGAATTTCTAAAAAGTTGCAAAACTTTTGGCCAATTAACCTAATTTTAGAAATCTTGTTTATATTGTCTGTCGATACAAGAATGACTAGACACACAACCATTCACTAGTGTGACATACAGAGCAGAGAATACAAGCAATAGCTTACTAATGTTCTCCACGCCCGACACATATTCCGCACAATGGCAGGACAGAGTAAGACTGTAGAAGATGTTTGTTTACCTGGACTAACGAGATCTTCAGGTGAGAGAACAAGCAAATTTACATTCTCAACAATACACAGGTGGAGAAGAGAGGTTTTTGCTCATTGCTAATTGCACAATATGACCACTCCAAGATTTGCCGATCACAGGACGCGAGTTTCAGACAGTGAACTGAACTACTAGCCTTGGTAGTGCAGTGGTTAAGCCATCGGACTGATAGCTCGGCTAATAGGTACAGGGTTCGCAGCTCAGTACCGGCTTCAACCCAGAGCATGTTCTTAAGGGCTCAGTGGGTAGATGTAAGGCCACTACACCCTCTTCTCTCTCACTAATCACTAACCAACTAACAACTAACCCACTGTCCTGGACAGATAGCCTAGATAGCTCAGATGTGTGACCAGGACAGCATGCTTGAACATTAACATAAGCACGAAAATAAGTTGAAATGAAATACTAGCCAAAGACATCAGTGTAAAGGTAGAAGAACAAAAGAAAACCAATTACCCATATTAGCATTTTAATTCTTTTTTCTTTTTTTCTTTTTTTTTGGCGGAAAAGGTGGATAAAAGAAGTTGGGATTTTCTATAATTGCAACCATCATCCATATTAGCATTTTAAATAAAAAATAAATGTGGATGAAAAATCCTGCCGATGAGATGCATTAGAAAGGAGACTGGATTTTGAGGAAATACAAACACGACTTGCGGCAACGTGCCCAGATCAATCTGGCGCACCGGCTAGAGAACGCCAGTGGACTCTCCCATCTCGCTACAACATATTCCTCCTGTTTGCACTTCATGTCCAGGCATATTAATGTGAGAATATCCCGATACCCTCTTCCTCACTCAGGAACCCATTAATAGAATAAACGTGGCGGTCTGCTTAAAACGAAACAGAAGAACATAATCACAAAGCCCGATGTCAGCCACGTGCATTTATTAGTTGTTGATTGCTTACTGTACATTGAACAACATATGTTCACTTCCCCCGACATCATCAAGTGATATCTGAGAGATTTTTCGGTTTTTATTTGTTCTTTTGTATTGATTGACCTTTTAAAAAGTTATTATTAATTTGGAAAACAAAATGTCAATTCCATTTTTTCACACTGATCTTGAGACAACACTATTAAAGTGGTACTGACAATGTTGAGATTTTCTCTATTACCAGACACATTCAAATACAAATTCATTATTCCTTGTTTCTGTAGCAATTCTCCAGCAATAAAATGAATCTTATTTTAACTTTTTACCATATACTATTCCTTAACTGATACATCAGCATAACATTTATCAAACAGAAAATTTATAAACTATAAAATAATAAAATTGTGAAGATGCATGAGGAGATAAAATCAGCATTTTTGCTTTGATCTTCAGTGTGCATGTGCAACAGGTTTTATTTAAAATTAATTGGTTTCCTGTATTCCAATAAATGTTTAAGGTAGAACCAATATTGTGTTTTGTTTGGGGTTTTTTTAATTAACAAAAAAAATAAATATATATATATATTTCATTAGATATAAGAATGTAAGGTGAATACAGGTACAAGAAATTTTTGTTAAAGAAAAAAACAGAGATTGGGTAGGTCTGGTTACAGAGACTGGTGGAGGTGGGGGATTTGTCTTCAGATTAGCCTGCCCTGCCATCAAGTTTTAAGATAATCCACACAGACCTGCCTAATCTGGTCTGCACTTTACAGGTCCTACAGCTAACCACTTTAATCTGGGCTTCGGGCCCCGAGTTATGCTTCACAATTCTGCCGTGATCTGGCCAGATATGGAATCCAAATGCGACTATCCCATCTACGATGTCACTTTATCCCTACGACATTCCACTTTTCCCCGACGACTTCACATTCGGAGAGCTACCTGTGTACACAGCTTAAATCAGGAGGCCTAGGTAGCCGGGGATCGATTTTTTCACAATTTTTACCAGAGTTTCGCCCATGCCGTTACCATGACGACGACATATTGAGATGCAGCAACATCCTCTTGACCCTTGGGTTTTGCGAGTGACAACGGCACAACAGAGAAAAAGATAGCATTCCAATCAACGGGCAATTGGCCTGGATCAATAGAACTAATATTCACGGTATTATATGCATATGCACCAGGATCCAGTGTTTGTGCTGGGTATACAGACACCATTGCTGAAACAATGCATGGAGGACCCTCAAAAAGGGGCACGAGAAAGGAAAAGTATCTATGGTCACGGTTTGTCAATTAATGACCCCACCTACTCTCCTGTGATGTCTACTCAATGGAAAACAATCAATCCAATTATTCTTGTCCAGTTGCGTACATGAAAGATATTGCAGTAATTAACTGCCACAATGGACGGGTCACACACAACAGAAAGGCAAATATGCAAACCATTAAATTCCCATTTGATTGCTTACTCCGTAAATGTAACTATATTTTCGAATACCGTTGTTACATTTTCATTGTAGTGCTTTGTAAACTCACTGGCACCATTTTCACTTTATTAACTCTGCATCAACAGAGAAGAGTGATACAAATGGGGTCCTTTCTTTGATGTGTTGACAGGTGATCAACAGAAATATATTATGTATAATGCTCTTTGACCACTGTTGATTCTTCTATTGTGAACAACCTTAAAACCTTTAGACAAGGCAAGAAAAGAAAGAGAACTAGTCTTGTATCTTTGTTTTGTTCTCCAACAGTTTTTAATAACATTACAAATGGCAGAAGCAGAACTATATTTAGTTGAAAACAACAGTGGGATAAACAGTGAATGGTGCCCAGCAAATTGCTGCAATGCTCTAGTTATATGCTCCAATGCCATAGAAATTAAACAGTCTTAAGGCCAAAATGGCTGTGCCTTATTGTGCTTTATTTTGCAGTTCAGTAATTGGTCATCATACTTGAACATGATTCCTGAAAGTTGTTTCATTACAAAAACATAAAACATAACACTTATTTATTTGGAATGGGTGCTGTTATGCTATATAAAATTATTGATACACATGTTGAAATTTGCCTTTAGACTGTAATGCCCCCTAAAATCTCCAACAGTCTAGGCCAAATGGCCAAATTTGAGCTATGCAATGTAGGTTTTGAAAACCGAATAAACTAACGAATGTACAAAATGACTGGCTATTTTAAGTTTTTAACATAGCTAAGTTAATAGAAATGCCATTCATTTTAAGAAGTTGCAGTTGACAAATACATTTCCTAATAAATAGGCAAATACGTTTCATAATAAATTGGCCAAATAGCACATTCAATAATTAACAACTTTCCTGTTGCATGTTGCTTAGTTCAAAGATCCTCTATATTACAAACAATATATTTTGATTCAATCTTTAATCAACACTATGCTGTGGTCGTATGTCAAATGATAAATATTAAAAATAAAATAAGAGTACTGAATCTGTTTTGGACACATCCTTAGGGAATTTCTGAGGATGTGTCCGAGACAGACATACTTGAACCTTCAATGGATATAAACATGTGAAAATATGGTTGATTGATTACAGTGTGGTGAAAGTTTTTTGTTTGTTTGTTTGTTTGTTTAATGACGCACTCAACACATTATAATTACGGTTATATCGGCGTCGGACATATGGTTATGTCGAGAAAAACCTCAGTGATTAGCTGACGGGGATCGATCCTAAACCGACCGCGCATCAGTGTGGTGAACGCAACATATGCTTATATTAATCTGTCTTTATTTGTGAATGAAGTGGGCAGCATAGCCCAGTGATACAGTGCCCGCCTGATGCGCGGTCTGTCTAGGATTGATCCCCGTCAGCTAACCACTGGGTTTTTTTCTCGACATAACCATATGTCCGACGCCGATATAACCGTATTTATAATGTGTTGAGTGTGTTGTTAAACAAACAAAACAAAAAATTATTTGTGAATGAATGAATGTAACACCTGTAATAATATCTAAAAACCAATAATCAGCTTAGGTAACCACAATGCAATGTTAAAAATATAATTCAATGGAACAGACATTTCTGGGTGGGTTTTTTTTAAAGTTCTAACAGCTACATGGTACATGTCATGTCCAGGCTATGTTGCAAAACCTGTGTCATTCTATTTAACTGGCCATCCTGAAGGCAGAAAGGTATCATAATTGCCAGGATAAACTCGACAAGTTTACAAACATTGAGTGAGAATATGGCTTAATCGGAGGGGTCAGTGGGTTCAAGGGAACATGTCTAATGCTCCGCTCACAGCACAAAGTTTACAATTGTTTTAGCACTTCAACATCAATCGCAATTGGCGGGACTCTTCCTGTTTATAGCACTGTGCTGTGAACAAATACTCTGCAACTTTAAAAAGTAATTAAAATAATGTCAATTTCATCTTTAACATCCTCATAAAAATATAATTCCATTTTATAATTAGTTTTGTAATAGGCGTCTTCATTGGTTAAAATGCTACCATGTGATCTAAAAAACCAACGTTCATTCTTCCATGAACTCAAAAAATTTCATGTTCATTTCTTAAATGATTTTCAAAATATTTTATGATCTAGAATTCTATTAAATATTCATTTGCAAAATAATTCAATTAATCATCAATTCTATACATGTTTATTTATTTATTTATATTTTTTAACCATTCAGAAGTGATAGAATGAAACTATTTTAAGACAAACATTGTAAGTTTCCATAGCTAGAAGTTTTATTTTGTGGAAGGATTATTTACTGTTTGATTACCTAAATTCAGTAATGTTATTTTATTTCATCATAAATGATCAAAAAGAATATGTCACTGTACAGTGATACTGCATTGAGAAAAACTTAAAACACTATTAACACAAATTAACCAAGATATTATAAATTTAAAATAAAAAATCATATTAATTTTATAAAATCTATATTCATTAATTGTCCTTGCATATACACTTAAAGGCGTACTGTTAAAGATTTAAGGACCTTATTTCTCTAAAAATGGGTAATAAGTAAAGATTACATTAATTGTTGGAAACTAAATCACCTTAACTGAACCATGATGGAGTGAAATCCATGTCAACCCTCTCAGCAATTTTAGGTTTTGAATTATGGACCATTACCATAATTCAATTATTTTTTACAAAATATCATTAATATGGTGGTTATGAAGATGGATGAATAAAATACATTCAGAGACAAATTTAATTACTTTTGTTCAAGTAATACTTTGTTAGGCCATTAAATAGGTCAATGATCTGTGACAATATGCCTTTAATTTATTAATTTTAATGGAATTGGAATTATAAAAAATTCTATAACAAAGTTCAGCTAGATCCGCAATAGTTAAAGTTTGTTTTGTTTAACAACACCACTAGAGCACATTGATTAATTAATAATCGGCTATTGGATGTCAAACCTGCTACATTTTTTCTAATGCAACAAGGGATCTTTTATATGCACTTTCACACAGACAGGAAAGCACATACCACGGTCTTTGATCAGTTGTGGCACAATGGTTGGAATGAGAAAAACCCCAGTCAGGTGAATGGATCCCCCTAGATGATTCGATCCTGCGATGCAAGCACCTCAAGCAAACACTCATGTGACCGAGTTAAATCCTTCCCTAGGCGTGCAGTAGAGACTAGCTGCAATGAATATTATATTATATTGACAAAGCATGAACCCTATTTTGCCAGATTGGATAACAAAGTTCATATTGAGAGATGCATTCCATACTAAATTACAAAAACTTTAGCTCTACACAGAATTACAGAATAATATTGAGTACACAATTTCTGCTCCATTAGACTTTGCAAATAGCAAAATTCTACAATTCATTGTGACAGCGTGCACAGGCCAGCTTGCCATTGATAAATTCGCTCGGCCTGTTTGGTGGATAAATATTACCACAGTTGAGTATATCCACAAGCGATGCCGCCTCCGATCACATACAGAAACAATGTTACTCGCTTCATTTCCACTTCGATGTTTTCACAAACATATCACACAGGCATATCTGTTAGTTAACAGCTAACATTGTTTTATGTCAAAATACAAGAAATAGGCACATTTTGCTCAGTGCAGTTTGTGAGAAGAAAAATATAATGGTAACAACTATATATAACTGCATGTTATAAATTTGACAATATTATACTTCCACTATAATTATTATTTATGTATTTACTTAAATATTTTTAAATACAATTTAAATTTTTATATTTTGTTTTACAATTTAATCTAACAATTATTTAGTTGAGTATAAAAGAAACAATATATAAATTACCTTTGCAGTTTATTATTATTTAAAATAAAAAAATTAAAAGTAGTAGTATAATATTATTAATTATGTAAAAAAAATTAATATAAAAAAACATAAAAACAATAATAATATGAACGTAACAATAACTAAAATATTAATAATAAACTTCTTATACCATCTCTTTTTGAAACAAATTATGATTAAACAAAGTTATGGACATGAAATATTGGACTCTTACCAACCAACAGAAAAAAGAAAAACCAGCAAATTGTATTGACAGGGTGTTTTAAAAAAAAGAAGAGGTAAATATTAAGCCAAATAAATAAACCTCCTTCTTTTCAACAATATATGCCCCTCCCCCCTTGTTCTCTTTTTTTCTTTAATTCAATTTAGTATAAAATAAAAATAATTTTTTTAATACCTACAAGACCGACTAATTTGTAACATTTTCTCATGAAAATCAACATCAACATCATTTTAAAGGGTTAACATAAATGTTTTTAAAGATTTATTTTGCATTATTAAACATACAATACTGAGAATGAAAATGAAATGGGTAAGATCAGACCAGCCTGACACACTACAGGACTTTATGTGAACTTGCAATCTGCAGGAGTTAACATAGGCCTGTCATACTACATCTTGTGAAGTGATCGGTAATACATGAAGACATATACACGCAATTACAACCTGAATAAAACCATCGACAGCCGTCTATAGCAGGCTTAATGCATGGTTATTTCTCCGACCTCTCATTCTAATAACAGTTTATCAAGACTAAGCTCTTTGACATTTCTAGTCGTTCTGTCAACACAGGTGTGTACTGCACGGCCATGCTGCCACGGTGACACAGGCGCCGTAATGACATTTTTCATTAGGCGCAAGGTCAGTGCTGTAATGGCTTTCATGATATGCCTTGGTTTGAATAGAAAAAAATGCATGTATTTCAAGTATTTTTATCTGTACCAAATATATGTGTATCCTTTTGTAAGTCTTCAAGGTGTTTTTGTTTTTTCATTTATTTATTTTATTACTAGTTATTGCTATATGCATTTTTATATTATTTGTTTATTATTATTATTATTTAAATTCTTTTTAAATTTAAAAGTATTATTATTAGGCAAGGATACCACATAAAAAAAGATAAATAATAATTAGCTTTTTTATTTTGAAATAGGTTAAAAAATATACATGTATTTCATGTATTCTGACTTGTACAAAATAAATATAAACTCTTTTATAAGTCTTCAGTTTTTAGTTATTATTATTATTATTATTAATTTAATTTAATTAATTTACCTTTTTTAAGTACTAGTATGAGTTAACAATGGTTTAATTTTATTTTTGTTTGTTTTTATTTTGAAATATATATTTTTTCTTTTACCGTAAATTTATTTTTAAAAATGTTTAAATTACAAAAATCATTTACTAATATACCATTGTGCAAAATGTAAAATATATGTAATACAAAATATACTAAATTTCTGAAATAAATATAAAATTAAAAGTTTTGCTACAAGCTAAACAAAATGTCAATGGATGAATATCATACAAGTGACCAATACATTAATTATACTGAAGAAATGTTATACAGAATAAAATAACTAGGGGCCTATGTTTTGGCTTATCTCATAAACAGTTTATATTATGCTAACTTCTCAAAGGCCTGCTTCATATAAAGGATAGGGACACAAGCTCTTCGTGGGCCGGTGGAGACATTCTCATTTCCAGTTTATAAGGGTTTCCATAAGCTAGCCCTTTTTGGATCATCAGTAATGATCAAATATAACAAAACTAAATGTAATAATTAAAAAAAGTAAATAAAATGTCATATAAATTAAAGAGGAAATGTATAAATAACAGTTTTATAGCATACTCTCTTTTTATCCTTCACAGTAAAAGATTCAGGCTTTTTGCAAGAAAATATTTTAAAGGTTCATAATAAAACCAAAACTGACAAAAACACTGATAAGTGTCCTTACTAGATGGTTATAAATTTGAAATATTTTCAAATTGGACACTGCATTTCATGTGCTTTAAAGCGGGCAGCATAGCCCAGTGGTACAGTGCCCACCTGATGCACAGTCGGTCTAGGATCGATCCCCGTCAGCTAACCACTGGGTTTTTTTCTCGACATAACCACATGTCCAACGCCGATGTAACCGTATTCTAATGTGTTGAGTGCATCGTTAA
>JAECMU010011162.1:642-11145 GCA_016106625.1 Dracogyra subfuscus | reverse complement strand
CTACCCGGTAGGTACAAATACAGATATACACACAAACACAAACATACGTACATATCACACAAAACACAAAACACATATACATATATATAAGTTATATACTGGAAGATTGAAGTAAATAGTTTTGCGAAATATCTATTTATATTTAAGAATTCACAATACTATTGCAATAGTAAAACTGACTGCAATAGACCTCCCTATTAAATGACATCTAGGTGGTTCAAAGTTCACTTAACATTTAATAGAGCAGTTAATACTACCACTACTGCCACTGGTGATAAATGTTAAAGAGTTTTGTTGTTAAAAAAGAAACAGAAGATTATTATTTTATTTTTATTTTTTTTGGTTGGTTTGTTTAACGACGCACTCAACACATTTTAATTACGGTTATATTGGCGTTGGACATATGGTTATGTCAAGAAAAAACCCAGTGGTTAGCTGACGGGGATCGATCCTAGACCGACCGCGCATCAGGCGGGCACTGTACCACTGGGCCATGCTGCCCGCTAGAAACAGAAGAAGAAAAGTTTTATCTAGGCAATAAATGTATACAATGTATTTGTTTGTTTCATCATCCAGTACTGATGTGTCAAATAGCCTTGTGCTTGAAACATCTATGGGGTAGCTGTCACAGTAAACACTACAATTGTGAGCAGAATGTAGGGGTGAGGCATGTTATAAATGCAAGCCATTATACAGTAAATAATGTTCCCACAATTAAATGTCTCACATACCATAAGAATTTTTTTTAATTGGTGCACTCGTATGATAATCCATAGGTGCAACTATAAACCAAGTTTTATTGACATAGGACATATAGTTACAAAATTAGTAAAGGTTTACAGGCAAATACCGATTCCAGATCACATTAGAAAGAAAGAAAGAAAGAAATGTTTTATTTAACGATGCACTCAACACATTTTATTTACGGTTATATGACATCAGACATATGGTTAACGACCATACAGTCTTTCCGATTAGCAGCAAGGGATCTTTTTATTTGTGCTTCTCACAGGCAGGATAGCACAAACCATGGCCTTTGTTGAACCAGTTATAGATCACTGGTCAGTGCAAGTGGTTTACACCTACCCATTGAGCCTTACGGAGCACTCACTCAGGGTTTGGTTGTCGGTATCTGGATTAAAAATCCCATGCCTCGACTGGGATCAGAACCCAGTACCTACCAGCCTGTTGACCGATGGCCTAACCATGACGCCACCGAGGCCAGTCCAGATCACATTATGTCACAGTAACAATAAGCTGAATACAGAGAATATTACACAGAACTTAAATGATGTGACATTAAAATAAGAAATTTTAAAAGGTTAAAGAGACATGGCAAATAAATTATTCATACCAAGCATAGTAACTGTGTTTGATTAAGAGTCAGTTTTAGATTTCTGAAGCAACCATGAGATTAAAAAGCTCTTAATTACTATTAAAAACACACACAAAAATCTGAGAAAAAAGAAGAAGATAAAAATGAGAAAAAGAATGAAAATAATGAAACCTCCAAAACTGAACTGAACTGAGTAAACTTTCTGTTGTAGAGCTCATACTGTGGGTTATAGGATCAAATCACTTCAACTGACACTGGGTTATTGCTGTTCCTATAGGACCCAGGATCAAATCACCTCAAATGACACTGGATTATTTCCATTCCTACAGGACCTAGGATCAAATCACCTCAATTGACACTGGGTTATTTCTGTTCCTATAGGACCTTGGATCAAATCACTTCAACTGACACTGGGTTATTTCCATTCCTATAGGACCTAGGATCAAATCACCTCAACTGACACTGGGTTATTTCCATTCCTATAGGACCCTGGATCAAAAACAACTCGGTAGATACACAGGACTATTTTTGTGTCCCTACATGTCTTTCACAATAGGTGTGTATCACGAACCATGGTATGTACTATCCTGTCTATGGTAAAAGATTACTTGTTTCTATTTGGAAAAAGCCTATTTGGCAGCATTTTTTTAAAACTTCATGCCAAATGTTATACTGGCCAAAAATATGTATGAGATTACATACATGAAAAGCAAAACATGGATATTAAGCAAATATTCTGAAAGCTAAAGCAATACATGTTCACTAGTGGTTCTAACACATTTCATATCCCTTAATTCAAGCTCCATGTGACAACTCTGCCATACATGGCGAAATCTCCAAGAAAGTCAACCATGATCTGAAACTACATGATAAAGCCATGTACACAAAAGGTTTAGCTCAGTTCCTTGAAGCATTGAGAGGAAAGCCTAGAACACTATATGTGGGACAGATAGACAGAGAGAGGCACAAACAGATGGACAGACAAATCGACAGACAGAGACAGAGGCACAGACAGTTTGTTTGTTTGTTTGTTTAACAACGCACTCAACACATTACAATTACGGTTATATCGGCGTCGGACATATGGTTATGTGGTCAGCTGACGGGGATCTATAAGAGGCACAGGCAGATGAACGGACAGAGGAACAGACATATAGAGGCACAGATAGAGGCAAATATAGATGGACAGAGGCACAAACAGATGGACAGAGGCACAGCCAGAAAGAAAGAAAGAAAGAAGTGTTTTATTTAACAATGCACTCAACACATTTTATTTACGGTTATCAGACATATGGTTAAGGACCACACAGAATTTTAGAAGAAACCTGCTGTCACCATTTCATGGGCAACTCTTTCCAATTAGCTGCAAGGGATCTTTTATTTGAGCTTCCCACAGACAGGATAGCACAAACCATGGCCTTTGTTGAATCAGCTATGGATCACTGGTCGGTGCAAGTGGTTACACCTACCCATGGAGGCTTGCAGAGCACTCACTCAGGGTTTGGAATTGGTATCTGGATTAAAAAGCCCATGCCTCGACTGGGATCCGAACTCAGTACCTATCAGCCTGTAGACTGATGGCTAACCACGGTGCCGGTAAGAGGCAGTCAGAGGCATAAACAGATGGACCGAGAGAGGCATAAACAGATGGACCGACAGAGGCATATACAGATGGGACACACAGAGGCACAGACAGATGGGCATACAGATGGACAGAGGCATAGACAGATAGATGGACAGACAGATGGGCATACAGATGGACAGAGGCATATACAGACAGATGGACAGACAGATGGGCATACAGATGGACAGAGGCATAGACAGATAGATGGACAGACAGATGGGCATACAGATGGACAGAGGCATAGACAGATGGACAGAGGTACAGACATATGGACATACAGAGGTACAGACAGACGGACAGACAAATAGACAGACAGAGGGACAGACAGAGACTGACATAAAACCATTAGTCCCTTCTGTTTAGACTGGTAACAAACTAAAATGGAACTCTGTGGGGAAGAAACCTGAAATGGATGATCCATTCTAAATTGTGAAATAATAACCACATACCCGACAATACGACATTATGGTTATTAATTAAGACCAGTCCTTGGTTTTTGAAAATTATAGGCGAGTGAAAAATCGCACACCTCAATATGCTAAGGCGAGTGAAAAATCACTCTCCAAAATAAATAAGATAGGCGGCGTAGCTCTGATTGCATTTTGACTGGTACGTCTACAAAACTGTCCATTAAACCAGTATTTCCTGATTTGTTCAAGACAGAGAAATACCAGTTTAACGACTGCATGGAAGCCATTGCCACGTTTTTATTTGTTTATTGTTTTAATAAAAGGACCTTCCTATCAGCTAAATGAGCTATGAAAACTGTTGATTTTTGTAAACAGCGGAAAATAAATATACCCATCTATTTTACGTGCGCCGTTTGTTGAGCGTAAGGTGCGCTGTTTTTCACACTCGTTAGATTGAAATTACGTGCACTGTACGAGCGCGATTGCACCCACGCACCTTAAAAAGCAAGGTCTGTAAGACGTGTACTCCACACACACAACTGAATGCTGGACCACTTATTCTGAACAGCTGAGATCAGATACACAATGAAAGTGAGAACAAAACACCAGAACAAATGACTGTAATTTCTTCTTTGAAATGGTTAATTTGTAATGCTAAAATAACTGAAATCCAGCACCCTGTCTACATCATCGGACTGCGACAATCCCCAACATGCTTGATCTACCTAGACTATCTAACCAGTGTCAGGTACTAACGATGCCCACTCACAGTCACGGTATTACTCTGCGACTATAACCGTTTCGGTATTACTCTGCGACTATAACCGTTTCGGGTTTTGTCAAACAGCTTACAGCACAACAAAGGGATTGATGTCCCGGTGGTTCAGCCCAGGAGTTAATCTGGAACTGGAAGGTAATGGCACCCCTTGGGTTCGGAATGTTCTAGAATGACAAAATCCTTTCAAGGACATTCAATGTCCATAAAATTAAATCTGTATAATTGTTCTGAATGTGCATGATAAACCCTATGACATGATAAGCAAGTTAACTGTATAACAGCTGTATAACAGCATTCCAGTACTATTTTGGTTCATTCATCAAGCAGTAGATAAGCAACAGGTAAGATTAAGAAGTGTGTATCAAGCAAAACATATTACATTTGGAACAGTTTGTACAAAATAAAATTAAGACATTGCAAATAACCCTTGTATGGAAAGTGTATGGAGTGGAAGGAATTTTTTTTATTTTTATTTTTATTTTTTTTTAAATAATAAAACAATAATAATAATTTATAAAATCATCTGATTTTACACTGTCATTGTTGAATAGCTCATTCTTGGCTAAAGTAAAACATTTTTTTAATAAAACAAAGCATACAAAAAGAAAAAAGGCATAGCACTTTTTAAAGCAATCCGGAGGCTAATTACATTGTATTAGAACTTACTAACCCCAACCTTTATCTTCCCATTGTGTCACCTGTAAATAACCTTTAGTTTCAGTTTAACTTGTAACAAAAGTGAACCAAAAAAGAAAACAACTATTTGCTTTAACTCGACCAACTAACAGTAATTCAGGTTTTTTTTTAACCTATCATTTCTTGAACTTTTAAAAATACAATATCTATTTTAAAAATATAAATAAAATACTGACAGCGGCAGACAGAGAATTTTGTGAAATGGTAGAATGTGAATGTTGACTCGGACATGTGCTAACAAAAGTAATGGGCTAGGAATAATGGTATAAATATGAGCAAGACTCAGTGTTGAAACAAAGTTCTCATTCTCTTTACAACAAATAAACAATCTTCTCAAGGTTCACTGATTTAAATTGTTTATTTTGTTCTTAATGTGTTTAGCTTTTAAGCTTTCAAAAGACCATGTACTATTCATACAGACATGTATATAAACCTAAGAAATATAACATACTAAAATGTTCGGTTGTTATTTTCAAGGCAACTTAGAATTTAGGATGTGTGTTTCTTATTCATTGTTAATTTGAAAATTGACTGAACACGAAAAAGAAAAACAAATCTGAATGACAAAACCGTATTCCGATATCAAAATTGTATCTCTGCAAAAGGTTGAGTTGAAAGGATGGTAGACGAAGTTGTGATTGCTTCCAAAATTTGCTATCAGGCCAGGGTTCTTACACTCGTAAAAACATGAAATTCAAGGACATTTCCAGGACTTTTTCTTATTTTTCCAGGACATGAAATGTTGAATCAATGAATGTATTTTGACGAAATTGTTGTCTAAATGTAGACAGGTCATGAGAACAACAAAAGTAAAGTTGAGGAAAAATAAACCACCAAATGTTTGGCCTAAATTTCCAGGACATTTCCAGGACACAATAAAATTTACTGCTTTTTCCAGGACATTCCAGGCCTGGATTCTAAAATCACAAAATTCCAGGACATTCCAGGATTTCCAGGACGCGTAAGAACCCTGCAGGCACTCTTCCTTAGGAGGACAGTTACTCCACAAGGAGATCCGTAACAGGGTGTTTCATCCATCTTGCACCACCCATAGGTTGTTGTTTTTGTTTTTGGTCAAATAATTTTATAAAGAATTAATTTCTGTTCTTATAAATATCAGGGTTTTTTCCACTGGCCTCAAAAGCTCTAACCAATGAGTTAATCAATTACACCAAGAAAATGATAATGTGTTACTGCCATTAACAGCTGGTTATTGTTGCCTGCCTTCATAAACGTCTGCTGCACTGATTTTACAGGCATCAAAACAGTGCCTGGTCTACAATCCATGTAAAGGTTACCATTAATTACAGACCACAGTTATAGACATTATAATCTCTTCACAAATATTTTATTATTCATTCGTATCACTGTTCTCATCATACTGATATATCTGTGTGTAGAAGTAAAAATCACACAAAAAGATCAAAATTTAGACTATGGTACTTTTGTATTTTCGGGGATAAACATAGCCCAGTGGTAAAGCACTCGCTTGATGCACAGTCAGTTTGAGATCGATCCCCGTCAGTGGGTACATTGAGCTATTTCTCACTCCAGCCAGTGCAATCTTTAAATAGCATTATTCCAAAAGAAGTTTGGAACAATTAAGGCAACTCTTAACGACCATTATGTGACATTAGTTGCTAAGAGCCGTGTGCTCGAAACTCGAGATCACTTCATTGTGTCATCATGCGTACATCTTTCCTTTTCTTAATAAAGATTTTTTCGACTGTTTGTATACATTGTTTTTCTTATAAACCCAACCATGGAATTGATCAATACAGTGCAGACAAATGCTAAAGGTTCTGAAACCGATGAAGCTAAAATATATGAACACTACTCCACGACATGATCGATTATTGTAAGAATTGTGTATCTGGAATATTTTGTAAAAAAAATTTGTGGGTTTTTAATGCCTGCTAATGTTCACACACAAATGAATGCTGTAGTTTAAAAAACGAAAGGAATGTTTGTATAATGACACCCCAGCACATTTGTAGCTGTCAAACATATGACTGAACACCTTTTGTCAGGAAAGATGAGTAATCATTCCCGTTCAAACTCGCCTGAAGTTTTAGGAGAGCAACAAATTGATAGTCTTACATTAAAAAATTTCATACATTTTATTTGAACATCGAGTGTTTACTCACCTAGCATTATTTCAAGAGAGCGATTTTCAGCCCACCTTGATTTTGCTTATGGTGAAGACAGAAAAACCCTACTTGCTGTTGGTCAAAGCTAAGGGATCTTCTATTGTGTACTTTCTCATAGGATAGGACTGTCCACACCCCAGTGTTTAATATACTAGCACTAGCTAGTTGTAACAACAATTATCAATGAAAAAAAAAGAATATTTTACAACAGTTAAAGGCATACTGTCATAGATTTTTTTGTTTTTTTACTGTCACAGATTTTTTTTTTTTTACTGTCACGGATTTAAGGACCTTATTTCTATAAAAATGGATAACAAATAAAAAATTACAATAATTGTTGGAAACCAAATCTAGTTTATCGCATCAACTTAACTGAACCATGATGAAGTGAAATCAATGTCATCTCTCTTGGCAATTTAGTTGTCAAATTGTTTTTGTTCAGGTAATACTTTATTACACCATTAAATAGGTCAGTGGTCTGTGACAATATGCCTTTAAACTGTAATTATTTGGTATCTAATGTGGAAATATTTTTCACACCTCGTGTGGGAAAAGAAAACCTGCTGTCACTACCCTACCAAAAGGTAGCAAGAAGTTTTTATACGCTTTTCTTCCTTTTTTATGTGGGGGTGTAGTTAGAACAAAAACACACCCTCCACTAAGTATAAAGGGGGTGATTGATCCTATATCACTTACAGAACATATTGAGAGCCTCTACCACTGACCTACATGCTGCCAGATCTCATTAACAACGAGATGATAATAAGAGTTAAATTAATAAAATTTAAATATTATTATTAAAGATTAACTTTGTAATAAAGTAATGTTAAAACCAGACAAAAATGTTTTGTCAAGCTGTGTTCAAATTATCAGGACAGGGTACAATATTTCATGAGAACTGTTGTTTTCTTCAAGTGTCAGTTACACAACATTAAAATCACGAGAACCGTCAATTGGTTACGTGGTGAACAATTACACATTAAGATTAAAAAGTACCATATACATGTAACAGTAATGAAAGTGAAAATCAGTTTGTTTTTAAATACATTCGAAGCACCAATATAGCATAGAACCACAGTCCAAGTGTTTTATGATTAGGTATGTCTAATTCATCAGTTAGGAGAACTATATTCACGTAACTGAACAATTGATTACCTAAGTAAAACTCATGTTAACTGACTTAAGGTTACCTTAGATTTCTAAATATTGTCACCTGCAAGAGATGACATTATGCATCAGTTTATTTCCAATAAAGGATGTCTTAAAGTATCATTGAGTTAACTCCCTAGATTAGTGACATACAACAATGTAGTTTGTACAATTTTCAATGACTGTATGACCTACTGTGTGTACCGTTGAGTACTGAATTTTTTTCGATATCATTTATTCGAACAAATTTTGACACAATTAGCATAAGAATTTTGGAAGATGCTTACATAAAGCAATCTTAGGCAGGAAATGTTTTTAATTTAATGACACACTCAACACATTTTATTTAAGGTTATATGACATTGGACATATGGTTAAGGAACACAGATATTCAGAGGAAACCCACTGTCCCCACTTCATGGGCTAATCTTTTTGATTAGCAGCAAGGGATCTTTTTTATGAACAATCCCACAGACAGGATAACACATATCATGGCCTTTGATATACTAGTCATAGTGCACTGGCGGGAGTGAGAAACAACCTAATGGGCACATGAATGGGGATCGATCCCAGATCAACTGCGCATCAAGCAAACACTATGTCCCATCCCTGGGTATACAAAGTATACAGTCCAAGACATTTATACTGACTATATGTAGCTCATAGTTTGTTATGTTATTATAAAGTTTACCTTTAATAAAGCCATCTTTTAGAATCGTGTTTTTCAGTCAATTAACAACTTTTGATGTAAGTGTTAGTAACTGAAACAAAATAGAGTTGAGAATATATATTTTTAGTTATTTGCATTTTAATCCCAGACCTACCTTCTGCATGATAATGGGTGTGTCTTATCCTCATGTTAAGGGAGTGATTACCATGGACCTACGAAGATAATTCACTTGACATATAAGTCACCAAACTGTCAGATAACCCCGTAGAGGTGAGAATATATACAGCTAATATATCGTAATTATTTTCTCCATGTTTATCCTATTGCCGCACAAAGTTAGCATTTTCTATGCGTTTCCAAACGGTATCTGGTTTCAAAAGCGAATTAGTTGTTAATGAGAAATGATCTATTTCGCAGCCTCGTCTACTGATCACTGTTACTCACAGTTAGCACGTTAACACAACAGCAGCAGTAAAAGGCTGTCATTACGACACGATGAAGACTTAGAGTTATTTCATCACCAGCTGCTGAGTGCGGATTACCTCCCTTTACACCTGCAGCCTTCACAGGTTTCAAGTGCGCAGTCAGTTTTTTTGTTTGTGTGGTTTCTTTTTTTACTAACTTACTCTTTTAAGATATTCAAAAGAAACTTTACAAGTATTATAAAGTTCAACATCAAAACATCACAATGTACTTCATGATAGTTGCAAAGTGTTTGTATGGTGGTTTCTAAATTGGTTCTTTTTGAATAGTAACAATATTCATCAAACTGTATTCAAATTATCAGTACAATATTTCACGAGAACCGTTGTTGTGTTCATGTGTCAGTTACACAATATTAAAATCACGAAAACCATCATAAAACTGAAATCCTAACAGCTGCACACCATCAAAGCTGTTCATTCTTTAATTCATTTAAACTTTTTTCATGTTTATATCCTATTACGGTTCAAGCACAATGTCCTGGGCACACATCTTAGCTATCTGGACTGTTAAGTCTAGGACTGTGGGTTAGTGGTTAGTGAGAGAGAAGAGGGTGTAATGGTCTTATATCTACCCAGGGGTGGGACGTAGCCCAGCAGTAAAGTGCTTGCTTGATGCATGGTCGGTTTAGGATCAATCTCTATCGGTGGCTCCCATGGGCTATTTCTAGTTCCAGCCAGTGCTCCACAACTGGTGTAACAAAGGCTGTGCTATGTACTATTCTGTCTGCAGGATGGCGCAATATAAAAGATACCTTGCTGCTAATTGAACAGAGTACCCCAAGTGGCGACAGTGGGTTTGTTCTTTCAATATCTGTGTGGTCCTTAACCATATGCCTGATGCCATATAACCATAAATATGTTGAGTGTGTCATTAAATAAAACATTTCCTTCCTTCTTTCGTTACACCTACCCAATGAGTTGTTAAAACTAGCTCTTGGCGGGAGCTGGTACCGGGAGGAGAGCCCAGTACCTACAAGTCTTGGGTTCAATGGCTTAACCACTGTACCACTGAGCCCGGTCCAAAACTGTTACAACTAGTAAAATAGACATGTCTGTAACAACTGTTACAATTAAAATCTGGATGATTCTGTAACAACGGTTACAATTAGGAAACTGGACGTGTCTGTGACAAGTGTTATAATGAATAACCTGAACCTGTCTGTGACAAGTGTTATAATGAATAACCTGAACCTGTCTGTGACAAG
>JAECMU010011154.1:4253-14455 GCA_016106625.1 Dracogyra subfuscus | reverse complement strand
CATCAACCTTTCTGTTTTGTGCTTTTATGAGGGAGAATGTACTAATTTGAAAGAAATATTTGTATTTGCATATTTCATGTGAATAGAGGCAAGTTAAAATGTGTGGACTGTACCTTTTTAGTATCTGTGACTGAAGACTTTTACATTGTGTGAGTGGGATTCCAGTGAAAAGCTCGATTACAACCAATGAGGACACCTGCAAGAAGAAACCAGATGTAACAAAAAAGGAAAGGAATGTTTGTATAACCTTCTGACTACTGCAGGTAAGATACTGCACTGTATCATGTATACAGTACATTCACTCGCTCATATTTCCCGCCATTTTTCACAATACAATGACTGGATTAAAAAAGCAATTTGAGAGTAGTTACAGCAATACAGGTCCCCTACTGGGCCCAACAATTTTTCATATCTCCTAAATTCAAGGGCCATAACTTTGAAAAGTGGGTAAATTATCACTAAACTTGATATGTAAAGCTATATACAAAATTTCATGTTGATATCTCCAGGCATTGCAAAAATATGGATCTCGGAAGATCAAGAGCAATGAATCCATTAGAAATGGGTAATCGCCATGAAAGTTAAACTTGACCTGTAACTGTACGTGATAAACTTCTACACAAAATCTCAGCTCAATATCTCAAGGTCTTCTGAAAACAAAGTTTGGAAAACAAATTTTCATATCTCCTAAGTTGAAGGGCCATAACTCCGTGAAAAATGGGTAAATCGTTATGAAAATCAAACTTGATCTGTACAGTACATGATGAAGCTATACACATAATTTCAATATCTCAAAGCCTTCTACAAAAAATATCTGGGACAGACGGAGGGAGATGAAACCTATAGTCCCTTCTGGTTGAACCTGTAGGGGACTAAATAACAACATCACTGACTGAGACTAATAATCTTGATAATGGCCGCTTTTTTGTATTTGAAAAATACCTGGAGTATTTTAGCTTGACAACACTTCACACATGAATATTATTTCATATATTTGTAAAAAAAAGTTAAGTGAATATATGTGAGAAAAAGGTTATAAATTTGCATTCCTTAACATGTTTTTTGTTAAACATTAATCCAGTAGTCAGAAGGTTAATGACATAAATGAAGTAGTACAGTTCATGGATAATATTTAACGTCTTTAAAGTAAATAAATACAAAATAAGTGCCAAAAGGTGGGTGTGTCATCACTACATAATTCATACAGGCAAGGGCCCATAAAATTTAAGCACTTTTCAAAGACCTATCTTCTTTTCAAGGACCATAAATATAAACCTTAACCAGCATTTTCGAACAATGTTTTTTATTAGAAAATGTATGTTTATATGCTTGCAGTATCTGCTAGTTTTTTCAGTTTTTCGCTTTTTCCGTGCGATTCGAGTGTGCTCTGGCCCATGGTGCCAATGTTAATATCCTTGCGACAACAGGAACACACAGCCTTTGACACGTCCTTACTCTCTCTGATCCATGCATATTTTCAAAACCACGCTTTGTTAAAAACACACTTTCAACTGGGCATGTTTAAATTTGAACATTTGTTTCAAAAACTTCAAAAGCTAAGTGATTCTGTGTCGTCTTGCCTGGCTATTGTTTACAGTTCTCAAAACAAGGCTATTACACTTGTCAATAATCGGTAAATCTCGGCTGAGGCATTCGGAACATAGCACTTGTCCCGGAATGGGCCGAGTACATTCGGATCCCGGAACATTGCGAGTGCTGGAAGTGTGAACACGGAAGTAAAAATGATAAATTTCTTTCCAGGTTATTCCGTAATTTCTGGTTAAAATGACGTGCTGGTCGCAATGACATGAAATTCAAGCACTTTTAAAGGACTTTTCAAGCACTGAAAATAAGCACTTTTTATTTCAAACTCCTAAATTCAAGCACTTTTCAAGACTGTGTGAATCATGCACTACCACCTAGGGTCCAGTTATATTATTAAAAACTCACTTGTTCAACAAACTTGAGGACGGGAGCTGGTTCAAGAGACGCGTTCTTTGAGATAATACAAATTCTCTCGAGGGTGCGACACTCCTGACAGCCGGAGAAAAACGACTCATCCAGCTTCAAGTACGGTTGCTCCAACCTACATAACACACAAAACAACATAATTATGTATAACAAAAAAACACAATCTCAACAGGTGTAATAAAATAACAAAAACTATTTCAACATATTTAACAAAAAACAAACAAACATCAGCATACACATGTATTTAATATATACTGGATTGAAGACTTTCGTTAAATTATTATTTCGTTTCCGGTTTCCGTTTCCGAATCCAGAAAACAGGAAATTAAAATAAAGAATACGGGTTTCCGGTTTGAGAAAAAAGGAGCATGGTTTGTTGTCGTTTTTGGGGATTTGTTATCGTGGACAAAAACAAAATTAATGTATGGTGTATATGTTGGAAGTCGTCGAAACATATATAAAAGACCCACCACTAAACAATTACAACATACAAAACAAATTCAACATGTGGAGACGAGTAGTTATGGGAGTTGTAATTTCCCTTTACAAAATGAAACCATGTTGGAACCTTATTTGTCACACACCAGCTGACAAAGAAACAAAAATTATCTGTAATAATACTCCCCCATTCCCACCCCCAAATATGCACCTTACAGTTTTGTTCACCTTTTGTTTCACACATTAGTCACCATTCCTCAAACAGGACAAGAAGCTAATCGACAATGCATAGCATACATAAACCCCGCCCCTTTAATTCTGTCCTGTGGTCAACCTGCTATCTTGAGTTTGCCAAGAGTTATTCCCCTTGACATACAAAAATACCGGCTAAGACTGCTCCATCCCAGGTTGGCTTTCCAGCTATCCTGCAGTGGAACTCGGTACGGACATGCCCGAAATCTCTGTGGTGTATAGACATGATTAAAAGTCAACCACACAAACATACGCTTAGACTGCCATGCAAAGTCAATCTGGAAATAATCCACTTGCCATTCACTGTTTAATCAAAGAATGGCTTAACTCCATGCTTTCCATGTATTCCAAGCAACCACGGGCCATTCTCAAAAATAATTCTACCTTAAATTTTGTCATGAATATTAACAGTCATTGATCTTTTATAATGTGAGTCGAAGGTAGTGGAGCAGTTTGTTAAAGTGTTGGAAAGCTGTCATATCATACGTTAATGACAGTTAACTGTTACTATTGTTCTCTATAACACAAGTTAACGGTCTCTGATCATTATAACACGAGTTAACTGTTATTCATCATTACAAACAATGGCAATTCATCATTACAAACAATGGCATAGCCAGGATTTAATATTGTGGAGCCACCCACATTGACAGGGCAATCACACCATCTATAATCTATCATGAAGTGACAGAAAAATGGGGAAGAAAACAAAAAGAGGTGAGTTTTACGAGGTGAGTTAACTCTGTAACAAGAATTATTCATCATTGATAACAATAGAAATTTAGTCACCTGAAGTCGAGCAGTTTGTGAAAGTGTCTGAAGGCTGCACACAGGTTCTTCACGTACTGACAGTGACCGGTCAAACCGAGGTATGCCAGGTGGAGCCGCTCCAGATTCACGCAGCCCTTTGCGATGTCAGTCAGGCTGTTACCAAACCAGATACCTAGACAAACAGAATAACACAGTCAACACAACCCTACGTGATGTCAGTCAGGATGTTACCAAACCAGATACTTAGACAAACAGAATAACACAGTCAGATGTTCATGCAGCCCTTCTCGATGTCGGTCAGGCTGTTACCAAACCAGATACCTAGACAAACAGAATAACACAGTCAGATGTTCATGCAGCCCTTCGCGATGTCGGTCAGGCTGTTACCAAACCAGATACTTAGACAAACAGAATAATACAGTCAGATGTTCGTGCAGCCCTTCGCGATGTCAGTCAAGATGTTACCAAACCAGATACTTAGACAAACAGAATAATACAGTCAACACAACCGTTCATGATGCCAGTCAGGCTGTTACCAAACCAGATACCTAGACAGACACAATAACAGTCAAAGGTTCCATACTGAACAACCAATATTATATTGTACAAGATGTTAACATTTGATAATTCTGACATGTAGTCTTCTGAATAAAACCTGTAACATTGTTTTAATAACAGCAAGGGATCTTATACATGTACTTTCCCATAGACAGGACAGTACATACCACAGCCTTTAAATGCCAGTTATGGAACACTGGTTGGTATGAAAATAAAACAATGGATCCACCAAAGTGGTTCTATCCCATGATCCATGGAAGTTGCAGCAACTTGAAAATTAAAAACCATTAAGTTAATATTAAATATTAACAAATGTAAACAAATACAGAATTGTTGGTTGTTTAAAATACTTACATTTTAACCTGTGCTGTGGTGAACATTCACAAAGGCATAATCATAATAAATCAAGATTCATATATCTATAACTTATGGTTTGCAAAACATAAGAGCAAAATGTTACAATTTAATTATTAATTTTTTTTGTTTTGTTTGTTTAACGACGCACTCAACACATTTTAATTACAGTTATATCGGCGTCGGACATATGGTTATGTCGAGAAAAAACCCCAGTGGTCAGCTGACGGGGATCGATCCTAGACCGACCGCGCATCAGGCAGGCACTGTACCACTGGGCCACGCTGCCCGCTAGACTTTAATAAAGTCCAGACTTTAACGTCATGACAACGCCATTCAAATAGCATTACGTTAAAGTCTGGACTTTAAGTTTTATAAGCACAGGACAAGGGCTGTACCCTGATCAAAATCCTGGGGTGGGGGGGGGGAGGGGCACTACTTTTTATAAACAAATGAAACACTATACAAATTAAAACCTAAGATGTGTATGCTATTTTCTAGAGTCAAAAATAAGAGAAAAGGTTAGATTCTCAACTGCCTCCCCCCCTCCCCCCCCCCAGGAGGATACGGTCCTGAAGACAACAATAATAAGAGACTGTAGCAATATAATAAAATATTTACCTTGCAGTCCAGACAGCTGTAAATATCGCAGGTGCTGCCAGTTGCCAATACAAGACAGGTCACTATCTCGGATGGAATTTGCCTGGACACTGGAAAATAACAACAACAGGGCTTCTAGAATAGTTATAAAAATCCACCAGCCATGGGATCAGTGATTTAAAATATTTACTAACCATGATTAAAAATTCACTAGCCCTACTTTAAGTCAAATTTTTGAGTGGAGGAAGGGGTAAGATAAGATATTCACATTTACAAAATAGACTTAAATGTTGCATATGACCCTTTTTGTTTTCACTAGCCATCAGGCATGGCCGTAGTAGTTATTTACTAACCCAACATTGAATATCACTAGCCATGGGAGTAGGGCTACCATAATCTAGAATCCCAACAACCTTTATTATTACATCAGTTTTGTCTTAAATGTTCCAATGTCACTAACCTATTTTTACTCATAACAAGAAATTCAAGTGTTATTTCTTATAAAAGGACTAAAATAGATATTGCAAAAAATTTAAAAACAGACCTTATTCTATTCCATGTTTTTTTAATTTAACCGCACACTATTACTGATAATAATACCATTGATAGCAAACAGTGTGATCTGTTTTATAAAGACAGGATCACGATATAAGATCTGTAGGGCATGTAACAAAAACATAGGAATCGTATATCAGTGTCAGTCAAAGATTTTATCAGTAAAACAGATAAATCTGTCAGACCTGTGACATTGCCAAGGCCTCATTCCACGAAGTGATCTTAGTGCTATGACCCCCTTAAGTGCACGAGGTACTTATGCACTTATGGTAAACACAGCACTAAGATTGCTTCGTGGAATGGGGCACAGGGGTCTGTTCCACGAAGTGATCTTAGCCCTAAGATTACTTTAGGCACATACATGTAGCTACCCTATGTACTTAAGTTGATCTTAGGGTTAAGATCGCTTTATGGAACGGGGACGAAGTCTGTATTTTACAGTAACCTGAATACAGGTGGTCAGACACTGTTTATATAATTAGAATTAACACCATGAAATTTAACAGTGTGCTAAAAATAATCTTGTGACTCAGAGTAACAGTGAACCTGAATATCTTAAAACATACATTAAAATTAAAGTTTCTGCCAAAAACACTTATTAAATTCTGATTCAAAACATAAAATTTATACCTTCAGCTATACGCCTATACAAAATTACTAAATCAAAAAATTCCATTTACTAAGATTATTTTATTAATTATTTTCGAGGGAAATCTTGAGAGTGAAAGAAAAAAGAAAGAAAGAAATGTTTTATTTAACAACGCACTCAACACATTTTATTTATGGTTATATGGCATCAGACATATGGTTAAGGACCACACATATTTTAAGAGGAAACCTGCTGTCGCCACTTAATGGACTACTCTTTATATCGATTAACAGCAAGGGATCTTTTATTTTCGTTTCCCACAGGCAGGATAGCACAAACCATGGCCTCTGTTGAACCAGTTATGGATCACTGGTCGGTGCAAATGGTTTACACCTACCCATTGAGCCTTGCGGAACACTCACTCTGGGTTTGGAGTCGGTATCTGGATTAAAAATCCCACGTCTCGACTGGGATCCGAACCCAGTACCTACCAGCCTGTAGACCGATGGCTTAACCACTGCACCACCAATGCCGGTAAATTCTGCTTCAAAACATAAAGTTTATACCTTCAGCTATATGCCTATAAAAAATTACTAAACTAAATACTTCCATTTACTAGTAGAAAAAAATATTTTAAGGGGATATCTTGAAAGTGTGTCACCAGCAATAGCTTGTGACGTCACTGTTTTATGCGTACACATTCAACACACTAACTTTACCAAGATTTCTTTCTGGTCAACTGACAAAAGAAAGAAACATGATGGCCATGCTATATTTAGCTATAAATTATGCAACAGTGCCCATGAAATAACCTCGTGACCCACAAGGACCACTGTAAACGAAAGCTGTTTCTCACCAAGATATGAAGTGGAATGTTTTCGGAGATACTCCGAAGTACTTGTTGAACGTGGACCGGAACCCTGCACTGACCAGTTCGAACTCTTCCACGAGTGGACAACTGCTGACCAGCATGTCCAGCTCACTCGGTCCATCCGTCTCTGGTCCATCGTCTCGGACTCTGTCCATCGTTACAGGATCCTTGTGAGATGTGGAGGGCTGCCGAAGTAAAATCAGATGAAATAGAGGATAATAAACAAGATACATTTATCAAACTTACAGTCCAGAGTGAAATAATTTTCACTAGTCATAAGCTTTAATTTTATATATCCACACCTGTATATATAGAAATGATGTAAACCACTTCATATACTGTTTTGTGTATTGATATAACTTACAAAGTTTGTATACTGTTTTGTGTATTGATATAACTTACAAAGTTTGTATTATATTCACATTCAAAACTTTTAAATGAACAATCAAATTTACCAATAAAACTGAAAGGAATAAATGCATATTTTTAGAACTATAGGACTTCATTTTGTATGTTTGCCAAATCGTGATGACGTCTCATCTAGGACCGACAAGGTTATCATTTCGTAAGTGCTAAATAAGTTTTATTTCCCTGGTTACGAGAGGCCGCTGGGATAACAAACTGATTTAACCTCCTATATAGACATGATAACACAGCAGATGACCTACTGGAAACGGAGATATCTTTTTTTATAATTTACTGACACCACTAGAGCACACTGATTAAAAAAATAAAAGTTTAAAGTTTGTTTTGTTTAACAACACCGCTAAGGCACATTTATTTATTAATCATCAGCTATTGATAATTTTTACATATAATTTTTGTCAGGAAACCAGAAACATTTTTCCATTAGTAGAAATGGATCCTTTATATGCACCATTCCACATAGAGGATAGCACATACCACAGCATTTGCTAAACTAGTCATGGGGCACTGGCTAGAACAGAAATAGCCCAATGGAACCACTGACGGGGATCGATCCCAAACCAAGCGTGCATCAAGCGAGCTCTTCACCACTGGGCTACATCCCACCTTCGTTGATTAATCGGCTACTGAATGTCAAGTATGTGGTAATTCTAACATGTTGTCTTCAGAGGAAGCCCACTATATTTTTCCACTAGTAGCACGGGATCTTTTATATGCATTCTGACACAGAAAGGACATCTATAAATAGTAACAGTGTTTCCCCTAGGGGTTGGAAAGACCCCGCACCGACCCCATGCATTAAATACATTCACAGATTGGGGTGGGAGGTGTTGAGGAGGTGTACATCCACCCATCAATAAACGAATAATGCCTCCCATTTCATTGCAGTGCCTTTTTTTCTGGTTGGGTATGTCAAAGTAATAAATAATTTCGTCATTTAAATTTTGTCCTCAAGGGACAATCAGACCCATTGTAATATTTGCATCCTTCAGACACCTGATACAGTACAGTTACCATCATTTCACCTGGACCATCAACACTCAAAAGTGATTCTTTTCATCGAAAATGCCCCTCCCACCCCACCTTTTTAGTTTCGCCAGCAACCAGTCAGAAAAATCCTAGTTCTGTATCTGTCATATAAACATAACCATTCTATCACTAAAAATGACTGTGATACAAACATAACAGTGAAATACCTGGTTCTGACTTAGCTGTACCCCAATACGTAACTTCTTCACCGTCTGTGACTGGTGGTACTGGACTAGAATATGTTTCCTGCCGACCATTTTTGATGTTGAACTTTTGTTTTTTACACACAGACAGCAGGGTGATATGGATATACTTCTCCATTCTGAAAAATAACAAACATTATATTTACAAGTCTCAAATATTAAGTTCCCGTGCTAACCAGTATTAAACATCTGAGATAACTGATTCTCAACGAGAGTTAAATCCTTTTTTAAACTGATCAGACAGACACACTGAGAGAAGAGGAAGGAAGGAAGGATATGGTTAATTTAACGATGCACTCAACACATTTTATTTATGGTTATATGGTGTCGGGCATATGGTTAAGGACCACACAGATATTGAGGGAGGAAACCCACTGTCGCCACTTCATAGGCTACTCTTTTTGATTAGAAGTAAGGGATCTTTTATATGCACCATCCCATAGACAGGATAGCACATACCACAACCGTTGATGTACCGGGTGTGGTGAGCTGGCTGAAGCGAGAATCAGCCCAATGGGCCCACTGATGGGGTTCGATCCCTAACCGACTGCGCATCAAGCGAGCACTTTACCACTGGGCTACATCACACCCCTCACTGAGAAAGATTACCTTTAACATGCCCCTATACAACTAAGGTTTCAAGCATGTCTGTCATGGGCCAGGTATCTGTGGTCTGGGACAGAAGACACACTGAGAAGGGTCAGTGTGACAAAATTGTAACAGAAAAATCAACCTCCACTGAGGGGATTCGAACCACGGACTCTCAGTACTAGAGTCCAGCGCTCTACCAACTAACCTAATAGGGAAATTCCCACTAGCTACTGCCAGTAGAAGCACTATATATCAACACTACTACAAACAAAATCACGAGAACTTGTCATTCCAATATGTTTATTTATGTACACAACATAGGCAAAACTGCAGTTTCTTTCTTTTTAAATATTCAACGTACATGGACATTAATTAATTCTCGGGGAAGCATGCCAAACTATTTTCCTTTATGCATATATGAAAACAAAATACCAACCCCAACATATTTACATTAAATCTGGTAGAGACCTATATATCAATTTTCAATCATAATCAACCATTGGAACATCACTACCATACCAGGGCTTCTAGAATTTTATAAAAATCCACTAGCCCTACATTAAATAAATACAATTTTACTAATAGTAATGATCAGATATTCCACCTAAAGAGGGAGATTGAGCTTAAAAATCATTAGATGGAGTAGAAAGAGTGGGGAAGATGTTCATATTTACAAAATATGTAAATGCAGCATTTGACAAGATTTTTTCCCCACTAGCCGTCGGGCTAGTTATAGTAGTTATTTACTAGCCCAACACTGAATATCACTAGCCATGGGAGTGGGGCTACCATAATCTAGAAGCCCTGCATACAGATAATGAGAGAGGAAACCTGCTGCAGTCACTCTACTTACCTGGGTTGTTACTGAGAAGCTGACACAAGGACCCAGGGTTCTTACACTTGTAAAATCATGAAATTCAAGGACATTTCCAGGACTTTTTCTTATTTTTCCAGGACATGAAATGTTCAATCAATGAATGTTTTTAGAAGAAAT
>JAECMU010011145.1:0-14100 GCA_016106625.1 Dracogyra subfuscus | reverse complement strand
ACTAATTGACTAATGTGCCAATAAAACAAGCAAGTTTTGCTTAATATTCATTAGGTTGGCCTCCTTTTCATTGGTGTCGGGATCACACGAGGTTGGTAACTATTGTTTCGGGAGCAGGAAGTTACGTAAGCCGCGAGTTGTTCCTACTGGTCCTGTCTGACCACTGGATGAGTATTAAAACGAAGATCGATTTGCTTGTGTTGTTTTAACATTAAACAACACACCGACTTCACTAGGTTCAAGTTTACTGGATTATGACCACATATCTTTATCTGTGGATCGTATTGTAAGCCGCCTAATTAACCTCTACTCGTGTCTTTTGGTTCAGACATGGGTGTGTTTACCGATACTAAGCAGCTTTGTAAAAACAACAATAACGGATCACAAGAATCAAATAATGTTTTATTGCAATAATAAATATTAAAGGTAAGCACATGTAGTACTGTTGTGAGTTTGAAGCTACTATGAGATGAAATCGTAATTTACAAACAAACCCATGACAGACTTACAAAACGTCATTTTACGACATGCCGGGGATTTTTTAAATTTTATTATTTTTAGTTGACCCCCTGGCTATTTGCAGAAAATTTTGGTGTAAAAAATTCGACTTATAGGCGAAGATATACGGTAATGTATATATTTTTTTTAATGGACAATTATTTAATAACGAAATCATTATTTATTTTTTTTAAACTATCACAACTGTCCATCAATGATATTTAAACCAGGTATTCAACCAATGCATGTATACAGCGATTCTGTAGTCCACATCATCTAATACCATCCATCTGGTTTTGCCATATTCATCTATCTACAGTAGTACATATTGCCAGTCCCAAGTAAAATAAATGCAATCAATACACCTCAATGCAAAGTCTTTCAGATTCACTTTATAATAAAATAAATACTTTTTGTGATAAAAATAAATTATATTATCATGTTTTTATGCCTTGTAAGCGTAACTGCAGTTGTCGGTTCTCTTGAGATAACCTTGATATTTCAGCTCCCAGTGTATCAATGTTGTCCTGCAAATCAAAGTGATTACTTGATAGTATCAGCAGGAGGAGAATACATCATTGCACTTCTAGGACTCTGATTAGTCTAATTCACTAACAGAGTTTAAGGTATCATTTTCTAAACTGAACTGAGCTTCAACTTGAAAAGTAGAGTTTGTAACAAATTTATAAAGCAGCTAACTGAAGAAACAAACTATATTTTAGGACAGGTTATTTACAAAACAAACTACTAAAGTGAGTGTACATTTTAAAATAAAGTTTTCCAAATTGTTATGGATAGTTTTTGTCCTATTTAAAATAGTTGAGTTGCCAACATAACAAACATTTATTAAAAGTTCTGAGGTTACATTAAACATTTTTTATTTCATTCTACTTTTAGAATTGGTAACAAATTTACAAAATTACATTTATTTACCAATTGATTTTCTCCAAAGTGTAAAGCAGAATAGCTGTTACTAAATTATCAATCACAAATAGTGTGTCTTGATCTTAGAACCCAATATCTTACAGAAAATGTTTTACATTAAGATTATTTATTTAACATTAATTTACTTATATAGAATTATTTATGTAATGCATATCATGATATAGTAAAATTTTTTTATCCAAACCAGTTAATATTAACTTACCTTTAGTGTAATATTTTTCAAAATTGTGTCTTCAAGAACACCCTGCAATTTTTTGTTGATTTCTAGAGAAAGGTCAAGTGTCAGATGACCATCTTGTTGTTGGGAACTATACACAGATGCCATGATGCCACCCTTCTTTGCCAGCAGAGCCTGTGAAACCAAACATGGCAGTTTTACACGCTAATAACATTAAACACTCAAAACAAATGACACAAATGAATTGTATGTCACACATATGCATATTTACTCCTAATTCAAAAATTACCTTGCAATCGCTAACAACTTGTAAAACAACTGCACCACCACCCCAAGAAGTGAATGTTTATGTATGTTGGCACAGGAAATGTCATAAAGGATATCAAGCTGCCATTTAAATATTGTATTGTATCAAATACTTCAAATGTTAATCAAACATGCCATTAACTTGAATAGCCTACAAGCTACCACTAATACGTATTGACAAATACATATTTTTAAAAGAATATTTATTAAACATTTCAGTAATAAACCTATTATTTTGAATATGTAACTATGCCTCAGCACACTGAAATATTTAGTGTCGCTATTGCAGCATTTTTCTAAAATCCAATATACAGCTATTATAGCACATTTCTGAATAATCAGAGGAACCTGCTGGCATCACATAGGCTACTTTGATAAATGAAAAAGTAGAAAGGGATCCATTGTATGAACTTTCCCAGACAGCAGCACACATGGTGGCATTTGATATAATGACAAGACCTGTATAGCACCAACATGGATGTTATAAAAAGGACTGACTGTAGTTAGAATGGAGGGGGAGTGGGAAAGCAATAACATGACCCATCACAGCTCAGGCATCCGACATCCCACATCATCTAATAAACACAGCTTCAACTAATGAATGGTATGATCTCTATAATTTTGCACTATTTTTTTTTGGCAATATTAAAATAGTGTTTCTACTGATTGAGAACTTTTAAAAATTTGTTTTAATTTAAGATCAGACAATGGCTCTTCTCAAAACTCACACAAATATCTGTATATATCATCATGTGTCCCAAGCTGCGTTCGCCAAACAGGAAAGAATACAAATACTATACTTACGGAAAGAATATTCTATATTTTTCAGTTATGGAACATGAAATTAAAATATATTCCAATTAGATAACACACACAAAAAAAACCCACCCATAGACCTAAATTGAATCCATTCTAGTAAACAGAAGTGTAACACCATCCAGTAAACAAAAAAGTGTGGTGGTTTCTAACTGCATTCAGACACATGCATTTGGGGAAAAAAAACTTTCTGCGCATGTGCAATTTGTAATTTTCACTACATGGTAAAATATATATTTCTTAAATATGCAGTGGATGAACACTTTGATTAATATTTTTTATAAAGAAAAATTCAGTTTGTCAAGAGCAGTCAGTTTCTCCCCATGATCGCCAACAACACTTGATGTCAGGTATTATATTCATACCAGTGAATAGTTTGTAAAGAAATGATTCTTAATTAAAATACTTTATACACTTAAAATTACTTACAATTCTTCTGAATGGACTATATCTACTATTCACTACAGTAAGGGCATAAAAATGCAGCATACCCTTTGCAAATCAAATAAATTGAAAAATATTTTCTAACATAAAAATTAAATGATTTGACCTTGTGAGGTCATGTGAAATGCACCAAATGTTAATTCATCTTACTCTATTTTAACTTAATTTGTACGAATCAAGTGAACCCAATATCAGTAATTTTAAGGAATCAATAAAAACGACTTAGTAATGGTTTTATGGATTTGTAAAGTTTTGTATTTAAATCCTTACTTGTCTTAACTTTATTGTTAATGGATATTTTCCCAAACTATGAAAAAAACCTTACAAATGAACAAGCAGACAACAACAAATCAGATGTTGATTGTACAAATTGCACACAAGAAAACAAACTGAACAGACTTTGAAGCATAACGCAGTTAGGGACGTTGATGATATATAAACTACCTAGCCTAAAACAACCGGGAATAGAGGCAGTAAAAAAGAATAATCCAGAAAACATAAAAGCATGTGTAAACTTAAAACGGAACTTATCAAACTGCCTCCTGCCTTATGCCATTAGTTAAGCCACTGCAGGAAAGAAGATGCTAATTAATAATATTCCAAAAGAAATGTACAGGTATACAAAACAAGTAGTATTATAACAGCTATTGTCATTTCAAACACTTCTAAAACATGTTTTTTTTAAAATAATACTCCTATTATATAGTTCATATGGGACATACTGTCTGTTGCATGATAATCAATAAACAACGTATAGTGCATCAAGTAAAATTAAACACTCACATTCAACCTTTATTAGTGAACACACCACAGTAAGCACATTAAATCTGATACATATTCTGAAGTGTGTATTTACAATTTTACTTACTTGATGGGTTTTTTCCTTCATCAAAACATGATTGACTATTAATATTAAGATTACCTCAATACATGTACTTTGACTGAAATTATACAGTATCACTTTTATTCTTCATGTTAGAATCTGCCATCTTAAACTCACAGACCCCTGTTTCAACACGTCAAAATGGACACTAAATTTGGTTAATCTACAAACCTGTAACACACTTGGATAAAATTACAATAAAGTGAAATAGGAATTTGTGATGTTGAAATTGGGAAATACCCTTAAAAGATAGACTAAGAGCTCATATCCATAATGATTACTTCTGAGATATATGCTTTTTTACAAATATAAAATATACATTTCTTGGTACATTATTAGAAAAACCAAAATGACCACAGGCACTTTTGGCGTACAGAAATAAAGTATTATCGGACTTTAATTATCAAAATCAACTAACAGTGAAAAATATGTTATAGTGTTTAAAAACTAGGGTCTGTCACTTTAAAGGTGTTTGAAATATTTCTTTACTGGTCGAAATGTTCGTTTTACTTTATCATAAGCAACATGAAAAAAGCACTGTAAGTATAATGAAGTCTAATTTTAAGGAACAATTAGGCATTTGTCTCACCTTCTTGAAGTGTAGGACTATAACTCTTTAAACACAGTAACATTTCTAGTTTTCTCTTGCAATATATTGTACAATATGTTTTAACTTAGTTACTAAAAGGACAATGATGTAGAATGTTATAAAACAATTTACAAAGACATAAAGCTGAAAAAACCCCTATGGTTTCCCTTTCATTTCCTGACCTCCTACCTATAGTCCATTCCATTTTTTGGGGTAAATAATTTCAGTTTCAGAAGAAAAGTAATTTAAAAAAAATATACTTTGTGCAATTTAAAAAATAATTGACTCGAAAATAAATAAGTTGTAGTACATTCCATAGTATGAACAAAAGGCGTTCCCAGTGGGACGGACTATAGTACACTCCCCCTCCCTGCTATTTCATTGTCAGACACTCCTGGAAATTAAGTTAATTAAGATACAATTCTAAATTTCTAAATACTTCACAATGAAACCATATTTTTAAAAAAATTACTCAAAACCCCCCCACCCAACCTTTCCATATCTAGAAGAGTAAATTTTAACAAATCCTACCTGCGCTTCAATCCTAGCGCTTTGCTAGCAACAAGAAAATAAAAATACAAATTAGCAAGCAACCATGCACATATACTGACAGACATTACAATACTATGACAATTAGACCTTGTGTGCAACTATTTGCACTAGCAAACAACATGATGTGTTTTTAAACACAAATTAAATTGGAAGAGTCAATTAGTTTCCTCACAGTATATTTTAATTCTTTTAACTACATCACAGTATAAGTTCAGTCTGCTACAAATCATTCATATTAATCAACTGTGAAAATTACACTTCTGCCTAGTAAGCATATTTAATATAAAATAGGAGATTAAAAAACAATTCCCAGATGATGAATTCACATACCTAACTCACAATCAATACACAAAATGTCCATTCTTTAATTACTTGTTCATCTAAGAATTTTGTTAAATGATAGACTTTAATGTTTTATTATTTTCCATTTATGAGTTGTATTAAATGTAGATAAGGCACTTGGCATGACGACGTAACTGGCTTATTTTCAATCAGTACATCAGTCTGCATCAGTAAGTCAAAACATGAAATAATTTGGACAGCAATGTGTTTATAATTAATAAATAGAAATACTGGAATAAGCAATAAAAAAATGTTTGTGTTTATAATAAATAAAAATAAAGGGATGCTGGTAGATAAACAAAATATGTCACCCTCATTCAATTACACTGCAATTATTTTATTTTTCTTACAAATATTTAACTTTCTGTTACATTCATTAGAATATAATGTCATCCCATTGGACCAATCAGCCATAGCAACAGGAGTTTGATTTCTTGATGAATGTATAAATTATGTCATCAAAGAAAGTCATAGCTGATGATGTCATTTTATATTGTGCTTTGTCTTCTAGAGTTACTTTTTTATGGACCAAAAATATTTTAAAGTAAAATATGAAGTTTTAGTATTATTATTAGTAAGTATGTTTTAAATTTAATTATTACTAAATATGTTTTAAATTTAATTATAGGGATTGTCTGTTTTACCTTTTACATTCATCATGGTATGACCCACAAAAATCATTTGCAAACTTACGTGTGAATGGCAGATGATTTTTTGTTCATACCCTGATGAATGTAAAAGAAATAATATTCTCTCATTGTCAGGTATATGTGACACAGTTATTCCTTGAAAGAAAACCATGCAAGAAATGTCTATCCTACATGGAATATCACGTGTTTACGTAACATGACGTTGTGGGTAATATATGATGTCATATTAATGTCACATGGTGATGTGAGGTCATTAGAGTTTTAAATTAATACTTTGTTATTAAAACCTTCATTAAAAAAGCTATCTTGATGATTTGTTGTACTAAATTTTGCTTAACACATGCAACAAACACGGCAAATATGACAGTGTAGTTTATTTACAATAAAATGGTCAAGTTATACAGTTACTTGTTCAGCCATCTTTGTCTGTTCATGTAAAATAATGGTTTATTTACCGAATGAATCAGAGAAAATGACTCCTATCATATGCGTTCATGTGGTAGAGAAAAAGTACACCCTCGGTGGTAAGAATTTCGACCTTGGAACTTGGCATTACACCTCTTTATTTCAATTAATTTATTTAAGCCTTACTCAATGCCTTTATGGATGACATTATGAGCTTAAACTTGAACCTAACAGAGAAACATTGGAATTAAAATGTTTTACTCTGTTGTGTGTAAAGACTCCAGTAAAATTATCAGTGACATTCATTTATCAAACATATTCCACTTACAGCATCTCTTCCAATTGTGTTTGTATTTAGCCCAACCGCAAATTGTTAGGATCAAAGAATCATCTATGATTGTCATGCAAAATTCTTCTATTTTATTTAGTAAATAATACTGAACCCATTGATACAAGTATCATATCGGCCATTAGTTACATCTGAACACTACAACAAATGTAAATATAATTTTACGCTTAACATTAAAATTTGCTTTTTAAGAAAGATTAACACATATATTGAGATTCTGGAGAACTTCAGGCTGGTATACCATTTATATTCATTTTACAGAATCAAGCATTGTAATCAAGTACATTTATTCTAATTACAAACTATAAACTTGATTTGTTTCTTTTGGTGTGTTATAATAGTCGATCCCATGATGTTTCAGTGTAACTGTTAAATATTTATTGCCCCAACTATTGCAGTTTCATGATGTAATGCATTGCAAAGATTACAACTTTAGTTTATAGCAATTTGAAAAAATCCATTTAATATTCGCCTGAAATCATAACATATTTGCAAAACAGCATTCATAAAGGTGAAAATAAAATCACAAAATTGTGTATTATCCTCATTCTACTAGTCAAAAAATCCTATGCTTCAACTACAATTTAAAATAGGGTAAACTGAACTAAACCAGAACAAGAAAGATGGCACTGAAAAGAAAACGAACATAAATTCATAGGTGAAAGCAGACAGGAAGACAATGTGACAGACCAACAAGATTGTGTTATTTCTTTAAAGTTCTAAATCAAACAGGAAGACAATGTGACAGACCAACAAGACTGTGTTATTTCTTTAAAGTTCTAAATCAAACTAATAGAAGTTATTCAAAACATACAGGGCTAAAGACCAAATACCTTGAGTGTAACAGTCTTAGCAACATAAAAAGATGAACATTAAAAATGTTTAATATTTTGTCATCATCAAAAATTATCTTTAAAATATCAATATCTTTATAACTTTTTAACTTGGCAAAACAAAGTTTTTTTTACTTACCAACACCAGAATTATAAGCAGGAGAAAAACTAATTGGAAAGCAAAATGAACACAACCCAAGACAAAAGTGCTAAAATGCATTAATTAACAAGGAAAAACATTTTTTTTTTTTTTTTAAATTCCAATTTCAAAGTTTAAATTCCTTTCCTTTATGTTGTGATATTTTTTTTCCAAATTATTCTTAAGCAATACAAAAATCAATGTGATTTTATCAGTATAAATAACTTTATATTATTTTCTGTTATAGAAATACAAATTAAGAATAAATGTTTGTAGTTTTGTGTTCTATTGTTCATAATGAAATTTCATCTCAATGCAGATGTCCTGTTAGGTAAAACATTACTTGCTAGACTATACTATTTTCTTAAAATATTTAATGCAAATATCAGGAGTGCAGAAATGGAAAATATTTCACTATCTCACTGAACCATAACCAACTAAAATTTACTATCACACCAAAATGTCTACTAGTCTGCCAGCCATAGAACATATTATTGTTTATCACATATTAATAATAAAAATTGTATTATGCAAGCCTCGGGCGAGCATAATACATTATTTTTTATTCCTAATATATGATATTGACAATATCGAAACACACGTTGGTAATAAATCTCTTTATCATTAAATCTCAAGCTTAATACATGTTTTTGTAAACTGTACATGAAATTTTAATACTAATCCACCATTACTATATATTCAAATGATGCATGAATATGTGAGTGACGTCACTTTGGAACTCCTTACATAATATAAACTAATGCTTGATATGTTTTGTTTTCTTAATACTGGACAGCCTTCAGTGTAAGGTTGCTATTGAAATGTTTTAGAATGATACATATGTCAATTATGGAGTGTCACTGCAGTAAATTTGCTTAATTGTCAATTAAAATAGTGCCATTAACTTGATTAATTTACATTTAATTTGCAAAGTTATCAAATTCTGAAAGTGATCTGAAAAATATCACATACTTTAATTACACTAGATATGCTAGCTATAATATAATAAACTATTTATGGGCTCAAATATTATGACAAAAACATTATTAACCTTCAGACTACTGAAGTAATTTTTGACAAAAAACACGTTTTCACTTAAAATGTTTTACAAACACCTAAAATAAAGTTTTATAAAATGTTTAGCAAAAGAATCTATTCAAAACACACCTGCAACATACATGTACTTTCAACATAACAAGCCATTGTTAGGACATACTGACATATATTGTTATGTATTCCATCATTATTTGGAACCATCTGCTTGAATGGTTTGGAAATCTGGCATTGCTGATGTAATCGCCAATTAAATGAAAACCAAAAATTTAATTAGTCAGTACTTTCTGCACCCCTGAAATATTATATACAATAGTACTGAGCAACAAATTATACTGATGTTTTTTAATAAAAAATATAAAATTTACTTTTAATATGCATCATTACAAATTAACATCAAGGGGTTTCTATTTTTGGCATGCATGCATTAAATTTCTACAACTTTTCCTCTGACATTCCATACATTTGAAGATTTTTTTTATTGTTTAATTTAAAACTATAAACCATCTACATAAAAAACCACTTCAACTTAACACACATCAACTTTTCAAAACTTTACAAAATTCCTTAGATTTTTCTACAACAGTAATTATATTTCTAAATTTTCTAGCTTTTTGTTCTGGCAATACCCTTGTATTATGGGTACATATAGCAGCTGCTATAAAACTTAAAACAACTAAAAAATGTTTACAGAAAATCAAAATGTAAATTGATAAAACAACTGCCATGATGCACACACATTGTTTCCCTGGACCTCATGCAACAGACAATGTCACCTTGAAGACGGACAAAAACCATGGGAGGTCAAGTATTACAAGTACATTGGTAATGCATATACACATAATATAATAAATAAATACTTTGTTTTCATCCATATAGTCTGGTGACAACGTTCCTGCTTCTTCTCGCATAAAATAACTGTGTATGATCCTGTAAATAAAGAAACAAAAATTAATTAAAGCATTCAAATTTAATAAATTCAATGCTATTTTACAGTTTAAATGGAACAATACAAACTGGGCCTCATCCCGTAACTATTTAAATGAAAATCACAGGAAGGATGTATTAAAACAATTATAAAAGTAAAAAATCTGACTGCACACCAATACATCTGTTCTTCCATGTGACACTCACTACAATTTACACATCAAGACTTACTTGGTCTTCTTCTGGATTTCTACCAACAGCTGTTGAATGTGATCTTCAAGGAATTCTAGTTTTTCATTTTTCCGTGCATGAGCTCTCTGTAATCTGACGATGCGCTCAATTAGAACATGCTTGTCTACTTCCACCTGTTCTGTAATCACTGGATACTCCTGGAACCAACAAAGGGCCTTGTTCATTTTGTCAGATACAAAAATAATTATCTCAATGTTAAAGCTTTACAAAAAAATCATTAGATACATCCTCTTTCAAAGAGTGTATTGATTGACGGCCGACATGCTTCCAATAATTAAAATGCATAGAAAGGAAATTTTTATTTTAAATAATAATTAAACATTTAAATTTCAAATAACATCTAATCCAATGACCTTACCTGTCAGACTACTGGATTAAGTTTTGACAAAAACTACGTTGAGCGGGTACAAATTTATAACTTTTACTAAAGGTTTTATATATTTGAATCAGTAAGTATTATTTGTGTGTGTTTTTCAAAGTTTTATGATATTATTATTGTGGTCAGATGTCCAGTATTTATTTAAAAAATGAAAAACTAAAGCTGTCATACTGTTAATAAATCTATTTCCTATAGTACTATTATTATTTTCAGTGAATTCCGTGTACCAGGGCTTCTAGAATTTTTATAAAATCCACTAGCCATGGGATCAGTGATTTTTTTAATTTACTAGCCATGATTAAAAATTAACTAGCCCTACTTTAAGTTAATACAATTTTACTGAATAATATTAAAAGACAGACATGTCACCAAGAGAGAGAGAGAGCGAGATAGAGACCGAGAGAGAGAGAGAGAGACAGAGAGAGAGAGAGAGAGAGAGCTTAAAGACACTAATTCTGAGGGGTGGGGGTTGGGGGCAGGATATTCATATTTATAAAATAGACAACTGCGACATCTAACACAAAAATTTCACTAGCCATCGGGCATGGCAATAGCAGTTATTTACTAGCCGAACTTTGAATTTCACTAGCCATGGGAGTGGGGCTACCATAATTTAGAAGCCCTGGCACTGTACAAAAAGGCAGGAAATATGAATTGGTGAATGCACTGTATACTATGTACAGTATGTCAACTTTCGTGATGTCAGATGGTTAAAAACAAATTTCATGCATTGATTTTGTAACATGTCCCAAATTCAGTTTATTGTGACGAATGCATTTAAAACAAATGCACTGAAAGGAATCACTTAAGTAACAGACAAATAACAAACATTTTTGTAGTTACTGAAACATTTAGTAACCCAAGAACCAATTCTTTTCAATATTAAATTATGGGTTTTGGTATATATTATTATTTAACCTTTAGATTATTGATGACAATAAGAATAGAAATAATAGATGAAAATGAAATTACAGGCTGCCAGTCAGCTATCAATTCTTCAAAATGGCCACATCTTTCTACCATTGTTGACAAAATTCAAAAGTTATTTTTCATATAAAAATGATAAAATAAATAGACCATGGTCTCTTTTAAAGCTATTTCCGGTGGTTTAATTATTATTTCTGACCAGTACCTTGGCTTGTGTAAGGCAGCAGGAAATATGAAATGGTGAATGCAGTATAGTGTGTCGACTTATGCAACACTGGGAAAGACGAAAGGAGAAAATGTTTATATTGTTATTGGTGAGACATGTCAACTTCTCTGCAGAAAGTCAGTTATTACAGATGTATTATATATGCACTAAATCTCACTTGTTCTTGACTGGGTGCCCTGGAGTTGGCAGCCGAGCTGTGGTTACTTGTTGTGTGTGCCGAGTTCTCTCTATCCACAGTGTTGAGCGAGCCGTTTGAACTGGTACGCGACCCCATGCTGACTGCATCCTTCTCCGTGTGGTTTTCCAGTGCTTCTAGCCTCTTACGAGCTTGTTGCAACTGTCGAGTTAGATCCTATTGCAAGGAAAACCAATGTTAGTCAAAAGTTTTGTTCATCAAATGCATTATTCTGGCTTTTCTGACAAAATTCAAATGGAAAATCAAAGATAAAAACTACTGTTGACAGTCTTGAATTGCATTATAAAGTTCTTAATAAAGAACATGGATGGGAACACCTTTTGAAAGGTAGCTGCTTAGAAAATTTTATTGCAGATTTAAATGATTTCTGTCGGCCAATATAGCTCATCTACAGTCTGTTAGCTGAGGCAGTATGATTAATGTCATTATATTTTAAAGAGACAATCAATTCATATTAATATAAGGAAAACTAATTACTATTCTTTTATTGCATAAAACTAACCTTAACATTATTGACATGTCTTTTCTTTAACGTACGGACAACATCTTTTTCATCTTCAAAGCACTGCTTGTACTTTTCCACTAAAACAAAGTCAAATGTTTTATATATAGACATTTCAAACATTAAATAAATAGGTTAAGAATAAAAGACAGCTATAAAGTTTGATATATTTGGTTTTCATAGTTCACCAAATGAAGAATAGCTGCTCAGTTTAACTTTAAGTTTAATAATAACAAATATCTAATATATATAATGCCATGTATAGTTATATTTATCCTGCAACCACAGTTTCTATTCACAGAATATGACGACAGATACAGCAATCATATCCTGCTACTAGCATGATGAGTTTTGACATCACTCTTGTGATGCCACACACATTGCTACATTACAAAATCTTTCATTTGACCTCTAGGTCATCGTAAAATGTGGCTAAAATAACAGAAATAGTAGTTTTTTCTCCTTAAATGTTATGGGTTTGCAAGATAAAAATAATAATAACTAGATAATGACATCGTATTCAGGCCAAATGACAAATTCCTCTTGACAGAGCCTCGTAGGATTTCCCATGCTTACAGTCAGAGGATAAAGCAGATATCCGACTTCATTAACTAGTTATTCTCTATATATTAGTATTCACAATGGATTAGCAATTTATATATTTTTACAGTGTACCTAAACGTGTACTAGTCCCGTGTTAGGTAGTCACCACTTGAATTGTCTGTCTGCTACATTCAACTAACTAATAAAAAGTAAAAGCTTTCACAACGAAACATATATTGTACCATATTAATAAAACTGTCATGTTCAGAGGCTAGCAGAATATTCACTTAAAATGATGTGTAACTGTGATGTGACCAAGCCCTCATTTTATAGACTTACCGGGAATAAGCCCATGCCTGTGAATAAGCCCACTCCCATTTTTAGCAGATCTAAAGAATTAGGCCCATATCCTTGAATAAGCCCATACCCAAATATGTAGTATGTTTGCTATCAAAATTCCCTGAAAGTTGAAAATATTGTTGGGTGACAAACTGCTCCCAAGAAAACAAGTATTAAAATTATTTTTAAAAATGTTGTATTTAGTGTTATTTTTATTTCTTTATAGCTTAATAAATACAATTATATTACCAATAAAGTGAATAATTCTAGCACTATGTACTCCCGCCCCAACCAGCCACAAACACATTACAGTCATTTGCAATCAACAATCTCACTGTCGGCTATTGTACTTTGATCAACAAAGCGACCATTTCGTGAAACCTGAAATATTGTCTGTTTCACTTGTGTCACACACTGTCTTTGATGAAAGCCGACCTTCCTGGCCTACAGTAAAAATAGCTACACCAAAAACCTTTCTGATTGGTTGATTCGTAATACTACTTGTGACGTCCCATGAACTGACTGTTGTGAGGTATGGAAGAGGGCGGGAACACTGCCTTGATTGACAGCCAACTCATGATTGGTTGAATGGTGTGGTAAGCATTTTAATTAAATGACTGTTGTTTTTGTTGTTAATTCTCAGTTTGAGGCACACCGACTCATTAATGAAAGAAATAAAAGAAATCAGAGTTTAACACAAGCGATCTGTGTTTTTATAATGTCATTAGGTTTATTTAGCACTAATCACACATCAAACGAAATAAGAGAAAATATTTTGCATCAAACAAAATGAATAGAAAAGGTGAGTAATATTGATAAACAAGCTC
>JAECMU010011129.1:3722-24549 GCA_016106625.1 Dracogyra subfuscus | reverse complement strand
AAATTGTCACATGACCATTTCATATACAGCAGCAGTCAAGGATTGCATCATCTTTTGTTTCTGCATGTGGTAGGGGATTAAGCATGCTTCAACGATTTTACTTTTTGCTGTCCAGTGAATAAATTAATTACTTGTGTGCAGTGATATGTTATTACAGGTTGAATTATTTATTTTTCTGTTGTGATTTATCAGTTCTAAATTATTTTTCACTGCATGGTTACGATAGTAGATGTTAGCATTGCTGCATTGATTGAGATCGTGATTACCGTGTTTGTAATAATTGAAGGGAAAACAAATACAATGAACAAGAAAAACACTCTATTTGTTGACAGTATTATTGAAATCAGTACTGCTGGACAAAAGATGACTTCGGCTTATACACGGGGTCGATGATTTTGTACTAGATATTTCGGGTCAAACTAAGGGGTCGGCTTATCCACGGAGTCGGCTAATACACGGCAATATACGGTAACATGATACGAAATGGAATCTCATTTAATATCCGATAATTTTGAACAAGTGAATTGATGTTGTCCTGCACAAGTCTTTGACGAGGGAAGGACAACATCTATTCACAAGTGCAAGATAAATGATACTGTAGAGTAGTGAGTTGGGTATTCTGTTTATTACGCATTATACAAATTTATCATTTTATCGAAGATTTTCAAACAATATAAATAATTATTATTGAAATCAAGTTTCAAATTTGGGAACAAGAGACAGCGTTGCATCATAGCTGTAATGTACATGTTGCTGATGACATAAGTTAATTGTTCACATGGTTAAAAAATAGTTATGGTTGTAAACTGTTGTGATGTAAAAAGGCCTGTAGTGAAGCACTGATTATGACGTCAGAACATATCTAGGAGAAGACATGGGTTTTTTTTCTTTTCCAGGAGAAACATCATTTATCTTCCCCTCTTGTTTCTTCCCATATGGGTAATACATGTAAGTACTCTCGCAGATCAAGCATGATGTTAGTGATGAGTTACTTGTTTTTATTTACAGAGTTATGGCCCATGCATTTAGGGAAAAAAAAAAGATGCATTCAACACATTTTATTTACGATTATATGGTTAACGACCACACAGATTTTGAGAGGAAACCCGCTGTTGCCACTTCGTGGGCTACTCTACCGATTAGCAGCAAGGGATCTTTTATTTCCGCTTCCCACAGGCAGGATAGCACAAACCATGGCCTTTGTTGAACCAGTTATGGATCACTGGTCGGTGCAAGTGGTTTACACCTACTCATTGAGCCTTGCGGAACACTCACTCAGGGTTTGGAGTCTGTATCTAGATTAAAAATCCCATGTCTCAAATGGGATCCGAACCCAGTACCTACCAGCCTGTATACCGATGGCCTAACCACAATGCCATCGAGGCTGGTCATACATCCTAATGGATACCATTTGGAACTCCTTGTTGGAGTGTGCTACTTAAAACCAAAACAGGGTTCGGAATCAGTATCTGGATGAAAATTCCCATTCCTTGACTGTGAACCGAACATGCATTTAGGAGATGCAATATTGTGTTGGGTCTGATAGTGTACATGTTTTGCTTTGGCATTACTCTCAAAGTGCTTGCTTCAATTTCTCTTTTTAGGTGGTGAAACTGCTGAGATGCCAGGGATGTACGTTGGTGGGGAATACGACTTGGCAGGATTTTCTGTAGGCGTTGTTGAGAGACAGCAGCTTCTTCCACGTTTACTGGACATAAAACTTGGCGATGTTGTGATTGGGCTACAGTCCAGCGGCCTTCACAGCAATGGTTTCAGCATGGTGCGGAAAGTGATAGAGTCACTGGATCTGCATTACGACATGCCATCACCACTGAAAACATCACAGACACTTGGTAATTGAAAAATTTGTTTATTTTGATGTTAATGCTATTAGCAGCCATTACAAGTTAGAGGCAGCATAAATGCATTGTTGAATCTAAGTGTTAAGTAAATTACAGCCTGATTTTGCAGCTATAATCGTGCATGATCTTTTTCTTAATGACACAGAATACAAGATGGAGACAGCATAAACACATTGCTGAATCTAAGTGTTAAGTAAATTACAGCCAAATGCTGTAGATATAATCATGCATGATCTTTTTCTTAATGACACTGAATACAAGATGGAGTCAGCATAAACACATTGTTGAATCTAAATGTTAAGTAAATTATAGCCTAATGTTGTAGTTATAATCATGCATGATCTTTTTCTTAATGACAATGACTACAAGTAAATTACAGGTTAATGTTGTAGTTACAATCATTGTGTGACCTTTTTCTTAATGACAATGATTACAAGTTAGAGGCAGCATAAACACATTGTTGAATCTAAGTGTTAAGTAAATTACAGGCTTGTATTGCAGTTATTATCAATGCGTGTCTTTTTCCTTAATGACTTTGGTAATGTACTGGCTTCTTTTAATAGGTTATAATCCAATCTAAATGTTTAGTAAAGAACTTTTTACTGTATAATGATTTTTGTACTGGAAATCAGGTGAAGACTTGTTGGTTCCGACAAAGATCTACATTGCGTCTGTGTTGCCTCTAATGAAGGAAGGGCTGGTCAAGGCGTTTGCTCATATCACGGGGGGAGGCCTGACTGAAAACATCCCCCGGATCCTGCCTGGTGGGTTGGGCGTTCACCTCGATGCCAACTCGTGGACAATGCCTGCCATCTTCGGCTGGCTCGCACAAATGGTTTGTCTTTTTTCATCTTGTTCATCAGCTTGCAATTAAGAATCAAGCTGAACATTTGATATTGTTATGTTATGGATTGATAGTTTTAATTGCTGCTGTCAGCTTCAGTCTTCACCAGTCAGCCTCATGGTGCATTGTTTAAGCCACTGGACTACAGGCTGATAGGTACAGGGTTCGCAGCCCAGTACCGGCTCCAACCCAGAGTGAGTTCTTAAGGGCCACTACACCCTCTTCTCTCTCACTATCCACTAAACAACTAACCCACTGTCCTGGACAGATAGCTGAAGTGTGTGTGCTCAGGACAGCGTGCTCCCCACCTTCCTCGCCCAGAAAGTCGGGTGATCCCTTCTACTCCCCACCTCCCTCACTTGGAAAGGAGGGTGATCACTGTTCGCTACATCCTTTATCTGGAAAGGAGGGTGATCACTGCTCCTGACCTCCCTCACCTGGAAAGGAGGGTGATCATTCCTGCTCCCCACCTCCCTCAACTGGAAAGGAGGGTGATCACTGCTCCCGACCTCCCTCACCTGGAAATGAGGGTGATCACTGCTCCCGACCTCCCTCACCTGGAAAGCCAGCTGATCACTCCTACTCCCTACCTCCCTCATCTGGAAAGGAGGATAATCAATGCTCGCCACCTCCCTCATCTGAAAAGGCCATGGTTTGTGCTATCCTGCCTGTGGGAAGTGCAAATAAATGATCCCTTGCTGCTAATCGGAAATAGTACATGTAGCTCATGACATGGCGACAGCGGGTTTCCTCTCAAAATATGTGTGGTCCTTAACCATATGTCTAATGCCATATAATTACAAACTTTCCAAATTTATACGATTTACTGTATTCTGATTGGCTGACGTCATTAAAAAAACAAGCGTTATTCTTCCATAAACTTCATAAAAATATGTCATTATGATAAAATTACGTGTTTAAGTGGGGAAAAAAATCTAATTAATAACTGATTTATTATTTTCAGTTTTTACTTGATGATAACATTACGGAAGAACAGTTGTATTTTTAAGTTAAAATAAAGATATGTAACAGGGTCCAAGCATTGAAAACAACAACACTTATTGTTTGGAAAACGTTTACTTTCGTGAGATGATCATGTGTCAATGACAAACACCCTGCGAGGTTAAAAATACGCAGTATATAATAACAATTCATTGTAAGTTAATTAAACAAATATTTTCCAAATCTTCAATTATAATAAAAACAAATCATCATAAAAATATTACAATCCATAATTATCTGCTTGGGTTAAATATTTGCCGGTTCACACCTATAAACAATAATAAAATACTATTTCAAGGGGAAATGGTAATCAGAAGATATATTACCTAATTAGATGTAAATAAATTACAAGTGAATATGTTGTGACAAAATAAATACTTTAATCTATTAAACATTATAATTGCAAATATTATTTTAAATACTTTACTCTATTAAATATTATAATTACAATATAATGACATTAAATATTGATAAGGTAATTAAATAATGTGTGACAATAAACCATCACTATACCATACCCTGTATGTGGTACACGGGCGCACGACAATGATTCACAAGTGAGTTGTCACTACTGTGATAAACCTGGGGAATATTTTTTTTTTTTTTTTGTTGGTTTGTTTAACGACGCACTCAACACATTTGAATTACGGTTATATCGGCGTCGGACATATGGTTATGTCGAGAAAAACCCCAGTGGTCAGCTGACGGGGATCGATCCTAGACCAACCGCGCATCAGGCGGGCACTGTACCACTGGGCCAAGCTGCCCGCTACCTGGGGAATAATAAAATATAACTAAATACCTAATGTGGATTATTAAGCATTACCTCATTACAGACAAACAAAACATAAAACATTCACACCGCATACATCTGCATACAGTAAATATTATTATTGGAAATATTAAAATGGATAACTGCTTAAAATATAAAACTTAGCATAACATACACTCTTTAAGCTAAATAATTAATATTATATATTGTTAAGATTACTTTTAGAAACTATTTAAACAATTAACAATTAGTTATAGTTACTCACAAAACTTCTAATTAAATCATCAAAATAACTTAAACACCATTTACCTACAATTATTAAGTTCTACATAACTATATTATATTGTATTTGTTGTTTTAATAATGTTTAACTAAAACTATTAAACTAATTTGTACCTGTCAATGTAATCGGTCCTGTCACAAACTCATGTCCAACATGTCTGCTGTCAGTGTGATTTGTGCTCATGAAAAGCATGCAGTGCTATTACCGTATCTATTCAAATAAAGGATGCCTGACTAAGAAAACTATTAAAATAAATACTACTTGGCAGACAACTACAATGTATATCCGACAAATGCCTAAAACATAATTAAATATAGCAAACTATATACACTTAATATTACTAAAATATTACTAAAATATCACCTGCCACAGATATATACCGTATATCGCTGTGTATTAGCCGACTCCATGCATTAGCCGACCCCCTAGTTTCACCCTCCAAATCGGCTTTAAAATTACAGACCTTGTATATAAGCCGACCCTCCTATTTTGCTTTAGTTACAAGTGTCTTTCACCTGAACTCAACCTTAAAATTAATGTAAAGTTGCAGACTCGAATAAAGTTATAAACGATTCAAGCGATTGCGTGTTTGAGTTTCATCGTTCATGTTCTCATCTATCGTAATTATCTGATTTTCGTTAATTATAGAAACATGTAGTGTATTAAACGGATATGTATCTTTATTAGTAATTATATATTAAAACTAACCAAGTCAGATGTCTGTGTGGTCTACAAAATGACAAAGTGAAAGTACATCTGCTTTCAAACATCATTTGTCACAGCAAATTTATCTGGAAGCAGTAGCCGATTTATGTTTATAGAAACAGTGTCCGGTTAATTTATTTCTCGTAACATATAAGTACCAAGATATTATTCTCTTACATTCTTGATTGCAGCCACATGTTAAAAACACAGTGACTGGTTGCATTGTTGATTGTGCTAATCGGTCTTTTCATTACTAGTCGGCTATACCCTACCATACCCAACTGCCCGTGACGATTAATCCCAAGCCGATAAACAAAACAAATGAAGCTGGAACAATTAACATGTTCACCGGTTTATTAAGCAGTCTTGTAATGACACGTGACCTGCGAAGTTTTCCAAAATTGTTTTGATCGGTCACCATTTATTGTTCTTTAAACAGATAAATATTACTAAATAACTTTTAAACACCAACATTGATTAAAGATGAACAAATATATACAATTTTAATATCTTTTATTTGTAATAGCTTGTGTTAAAATGCAATATTAAACCTTTATGAAAGCGAAAATGCAGAGCACAATAATGACAATAGATCGAGTCGAGCCGTGACGTCACTATTCTAACTTTACATTTCCAATAAAATGTTGACTCCTTAGATAAGCCGACCCCAGCCTTTGACTTTATAATTTTTTTATCAAAAAGTCAGCTAATACACAGCGATATACGGTACACTGTTTTTGTTGATTCAATACTTATTTTTATTTTTAGACGGACAATTTCCAATAGTATGTATACATGTATTCCTACGCTTATTTACAGAACATGGTTGACGGTAAGAACGAATGAAATTATTTTTGAGTGTTTTAAGGTACACTTCTTGTACTGTTTGTACGCTATGCAATTTTATACCATTTGTGACTTTTATACATCGATAAATTCCTAAAAAAATTAGAAACAATTCTTATATAACCATAAATAAAATGTGTCGAGTGCGTCGTTAAATAAAACATTTCTTTCTTTCTTTTCCTTATCAGGGTCGTATTAATGAAGAGGAAATGGCCAAGACATTTAACTGTGGGATCGGTGCAGTGTTGATAGTAAACGCAGCAGACTCGCAGCTAATCATAGACCGGTTACGTCAGGCTGATGAACACGCTTCTGTTATTGGCACTGTCGAGAACACGGGTAAGACATAACAAAGTGTTGTTTCTGTTCTAAATGTGGCTGTATTTATATGTGTTAATAAGTATTGTCGGAGTAGAAAAGTATGAATACATGAGAAATAATTGTTGAATGTGTTATGTGATATAAGATTGCACTGAATTATTTTTGTTTTACCTGGAAATCTTTTGCAGAGAATTACTGTCCTCTAACCTTTTGGTACAGGCCTTTCCCCAGGATTTGTTTGAGGCACTTACAGTTTTAGCATCAGTATAACACAAATCAAACCAAAATAAGTGGGGTAGTGGGTTGGAAACAAATACATGTTTGCCATCACACCAGCAAATCATGTTTTTATTTTATTTGTAGCTTAAAATTATTATATTTTATTGTTTATTTTATATTTATTTAACTATTTTTATTTAATTTGTATTATATTATTATTATTATTATTATTATTATTATTATTATTATATGTTTATTATGTTAGCATTCTGTTAAGACAGGGCATTGTTCTCGTTGGGTGAAAAGTAAATCAGAAGTCTGTTTTCTTTGATGTTGAGTGGGCAGACATACACGGATCAATGTTTTAGTGTGTGTGTGTGTTTTGGAAAGTGGGTGCCAGGATAAAAACTGTTAATTCACAAGTTAACTGTACTTTGAAAAAGTGCTTCACCTATCATTTATCTTTTAATTAAACGATACAGTTTATTCTGTGAATTGGCATCTTCTTTGATCGTCCTTGAAGCTTGATTGTTCAGCACGGGAAACTTGTTATGCTTAACACATTCCTGGCAGATTACCTGTTCCATTAGATATCTGGTAAAATTACCAAATACCAATTGACGTAAGAATGTGAGCTAAAAACTGGCCCATTGTTAAGGGACATTCCTCAATTTGCTGCAATTTTTAAGATGTTATTAAATAACAGAGACTTTTTACCGATTGCAACTACATATCAAATATGTTTTTCTGCATAAAATATTAGTGGCTGTATATTAAACGTGTTTCTGATTGTTCTAATATTTGTACTAGGCTAAATTTCATTTTATTTCCTAAAATATAAATTGTTCGTACTTAAGAAATTATTTGAAGACAAAATCCAGTTTGGGCTTCTAAGAAGTATTAAGACGACCAGAAACACATTGAATATACAAACAATGATATTCTAAACAAGAAAACATATTTAATATGTAAGTTTAATGGTAGAAATATTTTATTAGTCGGAAATGTCTTACAATGCAGCAAACTCAGGAATGTCCGTCCCTTTAGGTACTGAGGAAGTGTTTTACCAAGCATGATGATAAGGTGTGCTTAAGATACTGTTACACAAGTTTGCAAGAGATAATCAACTGCCACAGTTGTACTTGTTGTAATTGTTTTTCTAAAGCACTTGAAATCAAGGACAGGGTTCTTACGCGTCCTGGAAATCCTGTAATGTCCTGGAATTCTGTGATTTTAGAATCCAGGCCTGGAATGTCATGGTAAAAGCAGTAAATTTTATTGTGTCCTGGAAATTTAGGCCAAATATTTGGTGGGTTATTTTTCCTCAACTTTACTTTTGTTGTTCCCATGACCTGTCTACATTTAGACAACAATTTCTTCTGAAAACATTCATTGATTGAACATTTAATGTCCTGGAAAAATAAGAAAAGTTCTGGAAAAGTCCTTGAATTTCATGTTTTTACAAGTGTAAGAACCCTGAATGAGTAATGGCAAATGATTTAAGGTGCTTACACGCTGTGAAAGTGCTTACTTTACGGACTAAGGTGTATCGGCCCACTACACCTTACGGCCCTGGGGAAACCCCTGTGGCAGATCAGACAAACTGAATGATTGTTGTATTTCTTTATGACTGACTATTTCAGGTGGGCAGCGAGTACAAATAGAAAACCTGCAGACTTGTTTAATGCAGACTTGGACGAGTAAGTCTGGTGTGATAAAGAAGAAGAGAGTCGGAGTTCTTATTTCAGGCTCAGGTAAACTAGGTCATGGGCTGTACATTATTTACGTGATGCTTATACACCAGCAAACCATGGCATTATCAGACACAGCTCTGAAAAGTTTCTTTTGTTTAATGATACCACTAGAGCACATTGATTTATGAATCATCGGCTATTGGATGTCAAACATTTGGTAATTTTGACATTTAGTTTTAAAGATGAAACACACTATTTTTATTGCATTCTGTTGTCTTTGGAAAAAAAAAGGTAGCTGGTTTCCTTTCTAAGACTAAATGTCAAAGATACCAAATATTTATTTATTATGATGTAAATTACCGGTAATACAGCTAAAAATTATAAATTGGGGAAACCTTGTACATGGATATAGACTACAAATAACAAAGTGTTTCATCTGGTATTTATAAGCATTTAAGTTATTTTTCTGTCCAGTAGAGGTATGCATGCAATTTAGTGGACTCTACAAGATACATATATGCAGAACTGAAGAATATGAGCCATACAGAGAAAAAGAAAGAAAAAAAGAAAACATAGAAGTGATGTATCAAAGTAATGTGTAATAACAAAAATAACCTAAATCTCAAATATTATTGTCCTATCTTAATTACGGTACATTTTTATAAAAATGCAGCATCAATGACTTCACTTTTTCAACATCAGTGTACGTCATGTCAAATTGTTGATTATCATGTGTGATGGTTCCTATAACTAGCGTTCTTTTTCTTATTCACCAGATAGAAATGATAATAAATTTAACCAGTCACTCTGAGAAATTTTTTGTTGCATTGTAAATGATTTTGGTTACAACATAGAGCTCTGGTCCCGTGCTTATAAACTTTAAAGTCTAGACTTTAATTAAGTACAGTCTTTTAATGTCATTACGTTAAAGTCTGGACTTCTATTAAAGTCTACACTTTAAGTTTTATAAGCACAGGCCTATATCTTTCCAATAAAGAGTACATACGTTTCATGAAATTATCATTTAATTATGTGAGCAGTGACAGTAATTATAAAAATCAAATTCAGGCCTTTGATTTGACCTTGTAAATTTGACTTTCACACAGGGACCAACCTGCAGGCCTTGCTGGACTACACGAAGAATCCTGATAACCACAGTGCGGCCGAAATCGTGCTGGTCATCTCAAACAAACCAGGAGTGGCCGGACTGCAGCGGGCGGTCATAGCGGGAGTTCAGACAAAGGTAAGTGATCACCAGCAGCCCAACCATGGTCAGTAGCAGGCGGAGGGTAATGGTGCTATGGAATTTTGAATGGAGCAAGAATTATGCCAAAAGAGAAAATGTGTGCAAATTTGATTGAGGAATTTGGGCACAATTTTGAACGGTTGTCCAAAAAGAAAGTTCCGGAGCTAGTATAGGTTTTGACAATAGTGAATCGAGAGTAGCTCGTTAACTAGACCTCTATGATGCTGGGGTGTCTCGCTAGAAGAGCTATAATCACATGTCTTTTGTCCATGAGTGATCATGCAACACATACAATTAATGTAATTCCAGATCTGGTTTAATAAACTCTCCAGCAAGTATGAAGAAATAAAGACAAACACTTGTGATATTTGTTAAACATTTCTCAACAGTTTTCCTGCTGCACACTAGTACTGAAAACGATAATCGTCTTGTCCATGTTGTGTTGAGATCGATCCTCGTCGGTGGGCTCATTGGGCTATTTCTCATCACAGCCAGTGCATCATGACTGGTATATCAAAGGCTGTGGTATGTGGCCTCCTGTCTATGATGGTGCATATGAAATATCCTTTGATACTAATGGCAAAATGTAGCGGGTTTCCTCTCTGAGACTATATGTCACATTGACCAAATGTTTGACATGCAATAGTTCTTAATGGAACTCGCTAGAAATTATTCAAGTGTAATTTTTATGGTTAAATTAAACATGCCGAAAACATGAACAATTATAAACACTCGAATAATACATGTTGTACAGTAAAACATTTAATGATTTAAAGGGACATTCCTGAGTTTGCTGCAATGTTTAAGATGTTATCGACTAACAGAGACTTTTTAACGATTGTAATTAAATATTAAACATATTTTTCTGTATAAGATATTAGTAGCTGTATATTAAACATGTTTCTGATCATTATAGTATTTGTACTGGTTTAAATTTTGTTGTATTTTTGAATTATTTTTTTTTCCCATACATACGAAATTATATGAAGACAAAATCCAGTTGGGGCTTCTTACAAATATTAAGACGACCAGAAACACGTTAAATATACAGACACTGATATTCTAAATAAGAAAATATTTTTAATATGTAAGTTTAATCGTAGAAATGTTTTATTAGTTGAAAACATCTTACAATGCAGCAAACTCAGGAATGTCCCTTTAACTTATTACCGCAGTGGTTTAGATAAGAATGTTCAGGAAAGTATTTCTCACAAGTATCAGTCCACATTAGTTTTATTTGAAGATAACTGCAGTAGCTAATGCTCACAGGGAAAGATAGCAAGAGTTAGATCCCTTGATACAGAATGGACTTGTCTGCAGGGACCTGTGTGAAATGATTATATTGTTCATCAGAAATTTTTAGGTATGGCGCTATTGAATTGAATGAGTTGGGTATGGTGCCATACCTTTTTTACCCTCTCACAGAAACCCTGTTCATGGTCCAGTTAGTTATATCGTGTACATGGAAATCGTCTGGTTCACATTGTATATAAATATTATAAACATTCTATGTATAAAAAATTTAACTTTCCAATGATGACAGTGTCTGCTCTAAACTTTTTTTTTGAGTTGCCATCCGACAGTGGTGACAGCACTTTCACTTGCCCGGTTCTATTTTCACTTGTCCAAATAATATTTTCTAAAAAAACCCCACCCAATATTGCAACAGATTATAAGAAAACAATTTTTTTTTTTTTAATCGGTTGCCAAGTGGGCAACCTAACTGTGGGTTTTCAGTCGTCCGTCGTCGTTTTCAGTCACCAGTGGCGATCGGGGGACCGTTAAGTTCGAACCCTGTGATGAACCGATAATATTATTGAATGCATTTGTGAAGATATTGCACACTAGCTATTATATGTGGCATTATTAAACTGAGAGGGGGTGGATTCTTTATTTATTAGAGATATGTTAAAGTTATGGACGTTATTAAACTGAGAGGGAGTGAGGTTTAATTTAGTAGATATATGTTAAAGTGATGGACGTTATTAAACTGAGAGTGGGTGAGGTCTAAGTTATTAGAGATATGTTAAAGTGATGGACGTTATTAAACTGAGAGAGGGTGAGGTCTAAGTTATTAGAGATATGTTAAAGTGATGGACGTTATTAAACTGAGAGAGGGTGAGGTCTAAGTTATTAGAGATATGTTAAAGTGATGGACATTATTAAACAGAGAGGGAGTGAGGTCTAAGTTATTAGAGATATGTTAAAGTGATGGATGTTATTAACTGAGAGGGGGTGGGGTCTAAGTTATTAGAGATTATGTTAAAGTGATGGATGTTATTAAACTGAGAGAGGGTGAGGTCTAAGTTATTAGATATATGTTAAAGTGATGGACGCTATTAAACTGAGAGAGGGTGAGGTCTAAGTTATTAGAGATATGTTAAAGTGATGGACATTATTAAACAGAGAGGGTGAGGTCCAAGTTATTAGAGATATGTTAAAGTGATGGACGTTATTAAACTGAGAGAGGGTGAGGTCTAAGTTATTAGAGATATGTTAAAGTGATGGACGTTATTAAACTGAGAGTGGGTGAGGTCTAAGTTATTAGAGATATGTTAAAGTGATGGATGTTATTAAACTGAGAGAGGGTGGGGTCTAAGTTATTAGAGATATGTTAAAGTGATGGATGTTATTAACTGAGAGGGGGTGGGGTCTAAGTTATTATTCTCATGACCCAGTTTCCTATCAAAAGCTATGGTATATGCGCTGTTCTGTCTGTGGGAAAGTGCATATAAAAGATCCCTTGCTGTTAATAAAGAAATGTAATGGGCATACTCCGAGACTACATTTGTTTATAAGTCAAAATGATAAAAAATCTGACATTGAATAGCTGATCATTAATAAATCAATGTGCATTAGTGGTGTTATTAATCAAAACATCTTTTAAAGTTTGATTTATCAAATGATGAAAAAAAAAAATGTTTTATTTAACGACGCACTCAACACATTTTATATGGCATTAGAAATATGGTTATTTATTATATGGTTAAGCCACACATATGTAGAGAGAGAAAATCTGCTATCACCACTTAATGGACTACTCTTTTCAGTTAGCAGCAAGGGATCTTTTATATGCATCATCCCACAGAGAGGATAGTACACCAGTTGTGGAGCACTGGCTGGAACGAGAAATAGCCCAAAGGGGCCACTGACAGGGATCGATCCTAAGCCGATCTAGCGAGCACTTTACCACTGGGCTACATCCCACCCCATATCAAATGATGAATGCATATCTATAAAGATTTCTTGAATACAGGTTAAACGGGTGATGGGCTGTGGTGAGAATGGTCGGTTTAAATGGAGTTCCACAAAAACTGAAAGTGACCCTCGGTGGGAACATCAAAAACAGCCCTACTTGATTAAATGTTCAAAATGGGAAAGATGTCATACTTCCTGGCACACAAGTTACTGTTGAGTGCCTTGCTAATACAGTAAAGCTGAGTGAATGTATTCTGCATTCAGCTATTGCAGCTATTGCCAGTGTTTGGTGTGATTAGTATTCCTTATAATGTTGATTGTCTATCAAAAGTAGTGAACATTTGACACTTGAGCTTGTCATTCAGTAAGGCCAGAAGAATTGCTGTACATATACATATGATAAATGATATACATGCAGGCTGTCCAGTGATCCTACTTTTTCATATTTTTTGGTCTTTGGCCTATTTTCCCTACATTTTCATTGCATTTCAACTTATTTTACTTTTTTTTTTTTTTTTTTTTTTTTTAAACGACGCACTCAACACATTATAATTACGGTTATATCGGCGTCGGACATATGGTTATGTCAAGAAAAAACCCAGTGGTTAGCTGTCGGGGATCGATCCTAGACCGACCGCGCATCAGGCGGGCACTGTACCACTGGGCTATGCTGCCCGCTAACTTATTTTACATGCTTATATCCATTTAAAGTTCAAGCATGCTGTCCTGGGCACACACCTCGGCTATCTGGGCTGTCTGTTTGTTCAGGACAGTGAGTTAATTGCTAGTTATTAGTGGTTAGTAAGAGAAACAGGGTGAAGTGGTCTTACACCGTCCCATAGAATTGTTAAAACTTATTCTGAGTAGGTGTTGGTACCGGGCTGTGAACCCAGTACCTACCAGTCTTATCATGTTCATTAAAGGCTTAACCATGACACCACCAAGTCTTCAAAATATCTACTTACCCTAACTTTTATGTTTTACTTTGATACACACAGTTTCAAAATGCAGCGAATTGTTGAAAGTGTGCATATTGCCTGTGCTATTATGGAAGTCAGTAGTTAAAGGATTATTTATTTTTATTCTTATTTTATTTTTTTTTGGTTTAGCAGAACAATATATCTCCCAATTTGTGACACTATATTATCTCTTACTGGCCTCGGTGGCGTCGTGGTTAGGCCATAGTTCGGATCCCAGTTGAGGCATGGGGTTTTTAATCCAGATATCGGACTCCTAACCCTGAGTGAGTGCTCCGCAAGACTCAATAGGTAGATGTAAACCACTTGCACCGACCAGTAATCCATAATTGGTTCAACAAAGGCCATGGTTTGTGCTATCCTGCCTGTGGGAAGCACAAATAAAAGATTCCTTGCTGCTAATCGGAAAGAGTAGCCCATGAAGTGGCGACAGCGGGTTTCCCCTCAAAATCTCTGTGGTCCTTAACCATATGTCTGACGCCATATAAACGTAAATAAAATGTGTTGAGTGCGTCGTTAAAACATTTCTTTCTTTCTATATTATCTCAGCATATTAAGTTTACACTCTGAAAGTTAATGTGAGATGAAATTGAATTTGTGTTACTTTTGCATCCCTCGAAATTCGCGGCGGCAATCGGCAATGCCGTCGCAAAAGTTATCGCAAACTTGATTTGCGACAACATTTCATTGCCGTCGCAAATCTGTGAGTGGTGAAAAGTCTGTAGGCATTTCACTCTAAACTCTGTCCAATTACAGACCCCAGAAAAAAACATAAATTTACTATCGTGTGTAGCTCAGTTTCCTCAATAAATATAAATTGGTTTATTCCAGTATAGACACTTACGAAAGTAAAGTTGAGATGTTATATTTTAGCATATTATTACAGCAGTGGATCATATGAATACTTTCACACAATCATGAATTTTGTTCATGTATTTCAAGGCATTGAAAACCTTGAAAAATCTTATTTTTGTGAAAAAGTCTTTGAAAAGTCCTTGAATTTTATTTTCCCTTCCTGAAAAAAAAAAGGAAACATGCCTTTCCTAGCTTTAGTGAAAAACTGAATAGGTTCTGTAGGTTTTACGCGTCAATCCAAAACGTCTTTGTCATTCCCTCCAAATATGTGCTTCGGCTGTCCACAGAAGTGAAATATTCACAAATACTGCCTTCTGATTGGGTTTAAATATTTGTTCATGCGGACATGTGGTTGTGCATCATCGGAAGATGCCATTGTTTAATTTGTTAAATTGACCGTGAAAATTCTTTTAACATGCCAGGCAAGTGTAAATTTAACAATACCTGGTTGCAAACCAAGGATTACAAGGACTGGCTTTTGTGTGTGCCCGATAATGGACACAAAGTGTGATGCAGACTGTGCTCTAAAGCATCCAATGGAGTCTGTATGTTTGTAGTTTAAATAAATGATCAGGTGTGTACTTTGTTTGTTTCTCAACTCGATAAATTTTTTGACTGGTGTTTACTGGTGAGCGATAATAGGCGAACAGCCATAGCGCTCTTTGGAAATGACGTCACACAGTGTTCTACGCTCGGTTGTATAACTTACTCTTCTTTGGCTAATGGACAAAAATATTTTACTCGCCAAGCTTAAAATGTTATTAGCCACACTACTCTTTTTGTATCATTTATGCATGTGTTGTACCCATCAATAAATTATACATGACTTATGCTGCTGGATTAAATAAATTGTTTTATTTTCACTCAATCATGAATTTGAAACGAGGACCATTTCAAAATCGATCGCATGAGGAGGGTGGGAGGGAGTGTAATTAGTATGCCTCACGTGACTGCTATTTTATGCCTCATATGACTACTATTCCCTCTCTCCCACGTATTCTACAGTTTAAATAAAATATTATTTTGTGGATGGTGGATATAAAAAAAAAACCAATCTCCCCTCATTTGATTTATGAGGGCAACAAACTTTCTAATTGTTCTACAATAGGTACAGCGCATTGTGTCAAAATTATCGTCATGCTGAAGCCACGGAAAATAAAAGCCAAGTTTTATAAAAATTTCTACGGTTGTTGTTTTTTGACTGGCTCTGTGTCGGTTTTAGCTGCAGGTTTTTCAGACTGGCCTTTATCTTGACTTTTCAGTAGTTGTTTCACCAGACTCGTGTCTTCTTAATTAGCGTTTGAAATTTTAGATTTTCGTTTTCCTAAAGAATTGTAATATTTTAAAATGTTGCTGCTTTGAAAGTTCTTATTATGCTTCTACATGCTGGGCGGAAACATTATCTAACAGAAAATATGGCCATGTATGGTTGCCGGTATATAGTTTATGCTTTAAAAAAAAAAAATCACATTGCTTTAAAGGCGTTGCCGGCAAGTAAATCTTGACAAACAACCCCTTGCCTCCTCTATAACGTTTGTAACGCATAGCATGGTGCACAAAAAAAGTGTTACGCAATTTTTGAAGTGCTCATTTATAATGCATTGTTTAATAATCAGTCTCCATTTTGCACGTTTGATTATAATGTGTATAGTATGAACAGTGAGTGAGCAATCTTTACTTGATTTTGTACTCGTGATCTTCAGTCGAATGCAACCACCACTACTGTACCATAGTGAATCGGTTACGTACAATACAGTATTCGGGACTTCTTAAGTCGGCCGATTAGCCTACATACATGATCCGGAAATCCATATCAATTAAAATAATACACCAATTGAAATAGCTGGATTGTTTTTACGGCGAGTTCCGAACGGTATCAAAAATTAATACGGAATTCACAATGATCAATTGGACAACTTCGTAAATAACGACTGCACAATGATGTCAACACATTTCAATGGTTTTCGCTGTTAGAACACTGAACGCACATGACATATAATTTAATACTTAGACGTTTTTGGAGTCGGTCGCCAGATGGTGACGATAATTAATTCAATCGGTCGCCACACCAACATTTTGGTCGCATTGGCGACCATTTTGGTCGTAGCGTTGAACACTGTCACAGATTAGTTAAGCGACGTTCGCGCTCCAGATGCGGACAAGCCGAATTCGATATGTATGTTGTGATGTCCGGTGAACCGGTGTATCTAAGCATTAACAGATTGTTTTTAGAATTAAAACTGGAGGGCAAAGCTGTAAAACTGGTCAGTCTACTTTTTATTACCAGGTAAATGTATTTAAAACATGTTTTTGTGTCCTTGATAAATTAATTTAAGTACTTGAAAAAGTCTTTGAAAAATTAATTGTAAGTACTTGGAAAAAGTCCTTGAAAGTCCTTGAATTTTATTTTCTCAAACCTGTATGAACCCTGGCACTGCTTCTAGCTGTTTTCTTTATTAGTATATTTTACATTAAGATGCTTTCAGTTTTAGCCTGAGTAGTTACATCATTCTGTCATTTAGTTTTACGTTAACAATGATGTTTTTTTATTAAGTGTGTATAATTATATTAATTAATGTCTGAAATATACGGCTATTGTAACAATTTTCAAATTGAGAATAATTTGTAAATTGTTCTACCTTTTATAATTGTTTCAGATTCTGAGCTCAGTAGCTAACCATTTTTTAATATTTACCATTACAGTGTACAACTACAACGTGTATACATGCATCACTTCTATAGTAAATACAACGGCCTCGGTGGTGTAGTGGTTAGGCCATCGGTCTACAGGCCGGTAGGTACTGGGTTCGGATCCCAGTCAAGGCATGGGATTTTTAAATGTAAAGCACTTGCACCGACCAGTGATCCATAACTGGTTCAACAAAGGCCATGGTTTGTGTTGTCCTGCCTGTGGGAAGCACAAATAAAATATCCCTTGCTAATCAGAAAGAGTAGTCCATGAAGTGGCGACAGTGGGTTTCCTCTCAAAATCTGTGTGATCCTTAACCATATGTCTGACGCCATATAATGTGCAGGGAAATATAAATATGTATATTGATGAATAGTGCACAAATGTCAGACAGCTGTAAACCGTGACTGTTACATAAGATTCATATCAGGACTTAGACATAAGGACGGCAAGCGCCGTCATTGAGATATAAATTGCTGTGGGGAATATCACCCATGACACTTTCCTGCCACTGGGTTACTAAAATTACTGCTGTTGGCAAAACTCCTCAAAATTGACAGTAAAATTAATATATCTGTCATTATTTAATATTTGTGCATTTGAAATGTGTCTGCAAACAACAAAATACAAAATAACTGTTCGATCATATTTGTTTTCTGCAAAAGTCACCTTTTAAAAAAATTGCCGTATACTGTCGGCAGGATCAAAACTGGTGTCAGAGGGTCGTTTCACCCACGGCAATTTGTGTTTAAAATGCCATAGGTGACACATTTTTATGGTTGAGTACTGCATATATATACAATGTTATAAAAATACAGATTCCTGTAAAAAGTGAAACTTTGTACCACATTAAACGATGTTGGAGAGTATTCTCTGTAATACAGGGCTTCTAGATTATGGTAGCTCCATTCCCATGCATGGCTAGTTGATATTCAGTGTTGGGCTAGTAAATAACTAATATTGCCATGTCCGATGGCTAGTGAAAAAAACAAAGAGTCAAATGTTGCAGTTAAGTCTTTTGTAAATATAAGTAGCCTGCCCTCGCCTCAACCTCTGTTTTAAGCTCTGTCTGCCTCTTTAGGTGACATATCTGATTATTACTATTATTTGGTAAAATTGTATTAACTTAAAGAAAAGTAGGGCTAGTGAAGTTTTAATCATGGCTGGTACATTTATAAAATCACTGATCCCATGGCTAATGGATTTTATTAAGTTACTAATATACCACGTTTTGGACTCAACACAGTCATGTGTGTACTCAGTATGAGCATGAGTAATGTTGTTACATACGGTTTCAGTCTTACTCTAGTCTTACGTTTTCCTTCTAGTATCTTACTTTTCAATATTTTCATTCCTTCTTTTGTTCTACATGTACATTTAACTGAGCATGCGTTAAAATGGTTGCAACAAGGTTGCTTAAATTTTTATTTTATTTTGTGTTTTATTTAACGACACACTCAACACATTTTAGATTGCTTAAAGGTTAAACCAGAAAGCTGCATAAAGGTTAAACCAGAAAGCTGCATAAAGATGTCAAGATCACACAGAGCTCCAGTTTGTTTGTATAGCAATCAGATGTGGTCTCACGTTGATTCCCCATCCACTTCAGTGGTGTCGTGGTTAAGCCATCAGACATAAGGCTGGTAGGTACAGGGTTCACAGCCCGGTACCGGCTCTCACCCAAAGCGAGTTTTATTGACTCATGAAGTGGATAGGTGTAAGACCATTACCCTCTTCTCTCTCAAACAGCACTAACCAACTAACCAACTAACCAACTAACATCTAACTCGGTGTCCTGGACAGATAGCACAGATAACTGAGGTGTGTGTCCAGGACAGCATCTTTGTACGATAATTGAATAAATAAACATGAAAATAATTTGAAATGGAATTAAAGTTAGAATAAAAGTGTGACTTGCTCTGAGATCATTCAACCATGGCCATGCATGCTAACACCGGTAGACAACTAACACAAGATGGTGGCAAAAGGTTTCACACCTCTGAGTATGTTTAGTTGTTGGTCCTGTTAGATATACATGTATGTACATGTATTTTCACATGTAGTTTTACTTCAGTCAGGGATCGGAATCCGTGGCGTCATGGTTAGGCCAACAGTTTACAGGCTGGTAGGTACTAGGTTCAGATCCCAGTTGAGGCATGGGATTTTTCACTAGTCTGGACTGAGGCATTCATTAGCCCATACTAGGCATTCGCTAGTCTGGACTGAGGCATTCAATAGCCCATACTAGACATTCACTAGTCTGGACTGAGGCATTTACTAGTCTAGACTGAGGCATTCACTAGCCCACACTAGACATTCACTAGTCTGGACTGAGACATTTGCTAGCCCATACTAGACATTCACTAGTCTGGACTGAGGCATTCACTAGCCAATACTAGACATTCACTAGTCTGGACTGAGGCATTCACTAGTCTGGACTGAGGCATTCACTAGCCCATACTAGACATTCACTAGTCTGGACTGAGGCATTCACTAGTCTGGACTGAGGCATTCACTAGTCTGGACTGAGGCAGGGGCAGCATACATGTACATGTAGTGTAGAAAATAGTGGTACGGCTCAAGGTTGCCAGACTCTTCAAATTCACCTGTGAAATGTTTTACAGATACACGAAATGTATAACTCATAAGACAAACCAAAAAGTGGTACGACCATGCCATACATGTAGCTATTTGAAAAGTGGTAGAGCCCTATTTTACCCATCCATCCCTGTGAGGGATTTGGCAGACCCTGCTGACTGTACATGTACGAGTCATTCCAAGTGACAATGATGTTGACATTCACAGCCAGACCATGCTGAGAATTAAGTTCTTAAAAAGATTTTAGCTTAACCGGTATGGCTAATAAAATTGTATAAATGATGTTTTTGTAATTGTTAATGAATGCTTGGTTATACATGTATATATGCTGGACTGTTGTAGAAAACAGCAAATTTCATAGCTACATGTACAATTGTATATGTACATGTATGTCATTTAACAGCAGAAAAGAAATATTCTCCCAACTAAATCAATAAATCATTGAAAACAAAGCGAATTCATTGTGCCAAAATTGTTTTCAAAGCTCAGTCAAAAATATACATTTGTTCTGATCATTTTGCCAGAAAATGTTAAATGCAATATCTGCCAGAAATAAAATCCACTAGCCATGTGCCTCTTTGTGTATCATTTTCTATTTATACATGTACATGTATGTACATGTATGTGTCTGTGTCTCTGTGTGTGTCTCTGTCTCTGTCTCTCTGTCTGTCTGTTTCTCTCTCTCTCTCTGTCTCTCTCTCTCTCTCTCTCTCTCT
>JAECMU010011126.1:3372-14187 GCA_016106625.1 Dracogyra subfuscus | reverse complement strand
CGGCTCTGATAGATTAAAAAATAAGCCTTAGTGTTCAGAAACTGGGGTATGTCCCTTTAAGAATATCCACAGAATGTCAATTAAGCATTATGATGAATATTAGCTCTCTGAAAGTTTGTTTTGTTTAAGGATACTACTAGAGCACAGTGATAAATTGATCATCGGCTAGTGGATGTCAGCCATTTGGTAATTCTGATATGTACAACGTAGTTATCAGAAGAAACCCGCTACATTTTTCCTAATGCAGAATGGGATCGGCTCTTTGAAATTAAAGACTTGAAACTTTAAATACATATATTTTCTACTCACTTGATTTGCTTACTCTTCCTTTTCGTCCTCGTCGTCGTCGTCGTCGTCTGTTTCTTCGCAGTTTTCGTCTACCTTTAAAACATCAAATGAATTTCCATGGATTCATAATGACAATGATTATATTGCCAGTCTTTTACTACACAAGTTTACCCTCTCTCATAATCTTTAGTTTACTTTGCCAAATGAAGGTACCCGGTATAGTTTCCACTATATTAACATTCACAATTATTTTAACTTAGGAATATCCACAGAAGGTCACTTAACCATTTGGTAATTCTGACACGTAGTCATCAGAAGAAACCCGCTATATTTTTCCTAACGCAGAAAGGGATTGGCTCTCTGAAATTCAAGACTTGAAAATTTAAATAAATTTCTACTCACTTGATTTGCTTACTCTTCCTTTTCGTCCCCGTCGTCGTCGTCGTCGTCTGTTTCTTCGTACATTTCGTCTACCTTTAAAACAACATCAAATGAATTTACACATTAAAATAAACACTTTGATCTGAAAGTCAGCAACAACAGCCTTTTGTCACATTAAAATAAATTAGATTACACTCAGAACCTTAAATAAAATAATATTCTACATCATTCATTTCTTTACCAATCTTAATATGGCAAAATTTAACTTTATATATTTATTTTTAAAATTTTAAATTACATATATATCTTAATATGAAATATTTCAGTCAGTATCTACCTTAAATAATTTACCTAAAAAAAGAGTAAATATTTTATCCCTAAGTTTTCTGGCTTATGTAATCGGAATCACACATATTATTCCCTTCAGCTTAATATGAAAGATATTCAAGATCTGTTTAAGGACAAATTCTTCTTTTTTTCCAGTCGCTAAAACCATCATCAAAATTAGAATGTATATTTTCTACTCACTTGATTTGCTTACTCTTCCCTTTCGTCCCCGTCGTCGTCGTCGTCGTCGTCTGTTTCTTCGTGCATTTCGTTTACCTTTAAAACAACATCAAATAAATTTACACATTAAAATAAACAATTTGATCTGAAAGACAGCAAAAACAGATTTTTGACACATTAAAAGAAATTAAGATTACACTTTGGACCTTAAATCGAAGAATATTCTGTATCGATCATTAATTTAATTATTTGCCAATCATATGGCAAAATGTAACTTCATATATTAATTTTTTAAATGTTATATTATATATACATGTATATCTATAAAATATTTCAGTCTTTATAAGAAAGCTTATACAATGCTTACATGTATCTACCTTAAATAATTTTCCTCCGAAAAAAGAGAAAACATTTAAATAATCAATCTCAAGTCTGAAATGTATGTCTGTTTCCCAACCATCCATGGGTTCAAATATCACTGGTGATCACGAGTTGTCGATCATTCAAGAATCATAAGTCGGGATGAACTCTGTCTAAACCGGTCGTCTGTGTTAACAGGACTATTTCAACGGTATGAAGTGAGTCCAGTTAAACAGTTCACTATATATATACTGAGTTTGCTGCTATTGCAATATATATATATATATATATATATACATACATACATACATACATACATACATACATACATATATATATATATATATATATATATGTATGTATGTTCAGCCCTTGAAATTTGGACATATTTGCTACAGCAATTAAGTGCTGTCGCAAATTAATTTTGCAACGGTACTACGGCGTCAATTTTAAAGAAAATTATTCATATATGATCCACTGCTGTAATAATATGCTAAAACATGACATCTCAACTTTACTTTTGTAAGCTTCTATACTGGAATAAACCAATTTATATTAACTGAGGAAACTGAGCCACACACGAATAAATTTATGCTTTTTTCGGGGATCTGTAATTGGACAGAGTTCACAGAGAAATGCCTACAGACTATTCACCACTCATAGCTTTGCAACAGCAATGAAATGCTGTCGCAAATCAAGTTTGCGATGGCATTGGCGACTGCCGCCGTGAATTTCGAGGGTTGTATGTTTACAACATATACATGTATGAATCCTTCAAATTTCACATTAAACATTTTGTTTGTTTATAATGGCTATATAAAAAGCTGTTTGTTTTCATCCAAATACATGTATTAATCTTTGCATAGTAGCCACACTGGACTTTACTTACCAATAATTTCTAAGTATAAAAAACCCATATATCACAAAGTAAAATGAAATATTTTCCCTACAAACATTAGCGCATGTCCACAAACACACTGGATATACTGGGTAGGATAAACGTCTCCTATATTTTTTTTTTAAACTGAGATCATAATGCCAATTTCCAGACTCTTACTACAAACGTTTACTCTCTCTCATAATATTTAGTTTACTTTGCCAAATGAAGGTACTCAGTAATTAAGCAACAATAAACCGTATATTTATATTAATTTCAACAATATTAACATTCACAAGTATTTCAACTTAGGAATATCCACAGCTGGTTAATTAAGATGAACATCAGCTCTCTGAAAGTTTTGTTTTAAGGACACCACTAGAGCACATTGATAAATTAATCATCGGCTATTGGATGTCAACCATTTGGTAATTCTGACACGTAGTCATCAGAAGAAACCATCTACATTGTTCCTAATGCAGAAAGGAATCGGCTCTCTGAAATTTAACACTTGAGACTTTAAATACATATATTTTCTACTCACTTGATTTGCTTACTCTTCCCTTTCGTCCCCGTCGTCGTCGTCGTCGTCGGTTTCTTCGTACATTTCGTCTACCTTTAAAACAACATCAAATGAATTTACACCTTAAAATAAACACTTTACTCAAAAAACAGCAAAAACTGACTTTTGACACATTAAAATAAATTAGATTACACTTTGGACCTTAAATAAAAGAATATTCTGTATCGATCATTAATTTAATTCTTTGCCAATCTTATGGCAAAATGTATCTTCAAATATTAATGTTTTAAATGTTATATTACATATATCTAATATAAAATAGTTCAGTCTTTAAAAAAACCTATACAATGTATATCTACGTTAAATAATTTGCCTAAAAAAAATGAGAAAACATTTTATCCTACATTTTTCTGGCTTATGTAATCGGAACCACACATATAATTCTGTTCAGCTTAATGTGAAAGATATTATAGATCTGTTTAAGGACAAACTGGGGGGTTTTCGGTCGCCTAAACCATCATCAAGATTATAAATTATTTTTGGAAATCAAAAACTGTTCATAAAAAGACAAAAGTATAACCATCAACATTTGTACTGTGAAATTCAAAACTTTAAACATTCAATATTTCTACTTACTTCCTGAAAGAATTTTTTTTCAGAAACAACATCTTAAAGGGATTATATATAATATTCATGTATACACTGACTTTGCTGCCATTGCAATATGTTTACGACATATATGAAGCCTTTTTTAATGACAACAATTACACCTTAAATACAATTTTTTGTTTATAATGTCTATATAAATAGGCTGTTTGTTTTCATCTAAATATTCATCTTTCGATAGTAGCCCCACTGGATTTTACCTTCCAATAATTCATAAGTATAAAAAACAACATATTCATGTACATTACAACGTAAAATGAAATATTTTCCATACAAACATTAACACATGTCCACAAACACACTGGATATACTGGGTGGGATAAAGTCTATATATTCTTTCAGGTTAAAGTAATTTGAACCGCACATATTACTCTGTCGAGCATAATGTGAAAGATATATTCTAGATCTGTTTAAGGACAATTATTTTTTTTCAGTTGCCAAAACCATCATCAAGATTAGAATTTGTTTTTGAAAATCAATAACCGTCCATAAAAAGACAAAAGTATAATCATCAACATTTGTTTTGTGAAATTCAAAACTTAAAACATTCAATATTTCTACTTACTTCATGGAAGAAAAAAAAACTATTTTCAGAAACAACATATTAAAGGGATTATATAAGTTGTAGAAGCATCACGAGAGGTATATGGCTTTTTCTGTGTATTCTTTTACCCTGAGCCGAATGAAAGAGGGTAAAAGCGCACAAAGAGGACACATAAAAAGACATATACCCCGAAAGATGCTTCTACAATGTATACTTCTACAACGAATTTATCTTGCCGACATGTTAATCTAAACGACAAAACCATGGCGCAGTCAAAATCGTATCCCTGCACAAGGCAGAGTCCAGATGACGTTCTATACAAGGTCGTGATAGTTTCCATGATCCACTATGGGGTGAGTTGCTAACAGGGGGACTGACAGCGTACACTTCATCTTTCCTGCACCTCCCAAGGAGATACGGCAGTGTACATTTCATCCTTCCTGCACCTCCCAGTCCGCAAATACACACCCGCACAGAGACCAATGGAATACATAGGATTGTGATGGCATGCACTCATGAATCACCATGAAAATGGCGATGATATCAGGTGTTCGCTAAAGTTGAGCATATCCTGCCCCACCGGTGGAACCCGTCATGAGCACAACCCACAGCACCTATGTAAATTCCACAATAAGGTAAAAGTGTACACCATTTTCATCAAAAGGATGAAAATGTACGTACAAGGTCAAAATAGGGTATTGCATCAGACATCATTTTTGTCAGTGATGCGTCATACCGTAACACTAAATCACATAGTCAAATAATCAAAATAACACCAGACAACAATTGTTAACAATTTATTAATGGATCCGTACCACGCGGCCAGTGATGAAAAATAGTTCCATCGATAAACAAGTTTTTAACTTCAATTGTTTGTAATACCAAATTGTCTGAAACAGATATATATTTTTTTTAAACATTTTATAATCTAATTATTGCTTTAGCATTAATTGGGGTGGCTGGAAATTGTTGGAAATTACAGACGGGGTATAAGAGAATTTGGCTCCACCCACAGGGGTACAAGTGATTTGTCCTACAGCAAACAACCAATGAGATTAAAGAATTTTACACGAAGGCGAGATAATATATAATATACATGTATATACTGAATTTGCTGCCATAGTAGCCACACTGGACTTTACCTTCCATTAATTTCTAAGTATAAAACCCCCCATATATATTACAAAGTAAAATTAAATATTTTTCCTACAAACATACTTGATACACTGGCCGGTGGGATAAAGTCTCTTATATTTTTCTAAACTGAGTTTACTCTCTGTCTCATAATCTTTACTTTATTTTGCCAAATGAAGGTACCCAGTAAGCAACAATGAACCTTATATTTATATTCATTTCAACAATATTAACATTCGCAATTATTTTAACTTAAGAATATCCACAGAAGGTCAGCTAAGCATTATGATGAATATTAGCTCTCTGAAAGTTTTGTTTTGTTTAAGGACACCACTAGAGCAAATAGTTAAATTAAGCATTGGCTATTGAATGTCAATCGTTTGGTAACTCTTGACACGTACTCATCAGAAGAAACCCGCTACATTTTTCCTAATGCAGAATGGGATCGGCTCTTTGAAATTCAACACTTGAAACTTTAAATACATATATTTTCTACTCACTTGATTTGCTTACTCTTCCCTTTCGTCCTCGTCGTCGTCGTCGTCGTCTGTTTCTTCGCAGATTTCGTTTACCTTTAAAACAACATCAAATAAATTTACACATTAAAATAAACAATTTGATATGAAAGACAGCGAAAACACTTTTGACACATTAAAATAAATTAGATTACACTGTGGACCTTAAATAACAGAATATTCTGTATCATTCATTTCGTTGCCAACTTTACCACGAAATAAGCACATGAATGTCTGAGACCCAAGCTGAATACTCTGTAAGACCTGACGCTGATAACATTGAAGAGACATTATTTTATTGTTGGCTGTCAAACAAGATATACAGATATGTGTATATAGATATAAAAACGTCTCCATTTTCCATTTTATTTTTTATGGTATTTTAATTATTTTGCTTTGTATGAAATGGATACATGTACATGTATATTAATCTTATGGCTAAATTTAGCTTCATATATTAATTTTTGAAATGTTATATTACATATATATCTTAATATAAAATATTTCAGTCTTTAAAAACATTATACAATGCCTATCTACCTTAAATAATTTGCCTTTAAAAAAAAGAGAGGATGTTTCATCTCTAATTTTTCTGGCTTATGCAGGGTTGAAAGTTAACATTAAAACTATGGTCGCCAGCAGGGCCAGTTGAAGACAAATCTTACTGGCCCTTCTCAAATTCAACTAGCCCTTCAATTATCACACTGTATTTTAAATGCACAGCCAAAATCAAAACTAGAATATTCTTTGCTGAATAATAACCATGTGTTCACTGTATATAGGCTGTTTCTGTCAACAGGAAACTGATGGATTATCATGTAACTTCAGAATGAATACAGTTTAAATTCATATACAACATATGTTATACAATTTTAAACCCATGCCAACACAAATATAAACATTTTTTAAAAAGAGAATAAAATTCAGTTTAAATAAAAGGATTTTTTACAAATTACCATTAAATTATGATGTTTAAATCTCATTTTTTAATACAGGGGTGAAAATAGCATACTAGAACAGCCGAGGTATACAGCTTGAGGTGCATGGTCTCTGAAGTAAAAAATAAATAATGCAATACAAAGAGAATAAACGTAAAACTGTCTTGGGTGGCAGTCCTCTTTGTGCCAATGCAAGAAGGGGTACAATCTCCAGTATCAGATTTCCTCGGGAACGGATGAAGCACGCACACACGTGTGTTTAATATGGAAATTGTAAATGCTACATTAGTAGGCTACAAACAAAATAAATATCAAAAGAAAAATAAATCTGTAAAATAAAAAATAAAAATATTTTATTAAAATATACGATGTACTTAGTTATTATATTACATAGCATAACGGTGTACTTGTTTATCACAGTAATAACTGGACAGTTATGTCATTATGCAAGTCTTAGTGTCAACACTTTAGATCCGATATGTTCTTATTTAATGCAAATCACACATATTATTCTGTTCAGATTAACATGAAAGATATACTCTAGATCTGTTTAAGAAAGCAATTTCAGGGCTCTACATTAACCTTCTAAGGCTTTTTGTATATATATATATATTTAATCTATAAAAAAAACCATGTTTTGGTTATCATTGGATTATGAAGCACTTGTCCGATCGGACAGGTGAAATTGGGTATTCACATATTCCCAATACATTCTACATGTCCCGGACTGGCGGACAATCCTTAATGTCGAACCCTGATTTTTTTTTTTCAGTTGCCAAAAAACATCATAAAAATTAGAATTTGTTTTTGGAAATCAAGAACTGTTCATAAAAAGACAAAAGTAGAATCATCAACATTTGTTCTGTGAAATTCAAAACATTCAATATTTCTACTTACCTGATTTGCCACTACCTTTCTTTAACTTGGCTGAAAGAAAAACAAAGAGATAAAAAAAAAATCAGAAACGTATGAGAGGGACTGTATGTACATCCTGAGTGCTGCAATTGTAATATGCTAACATTAGAAGCCTTTTTGAGTGGTCATTCAAATATTATGTAACTTTCAGGACGGGGGTGGATACTGGACTTGAGTACTCGAGGGTCAAACTCGACCTGGATCAGAGTATTTGACATTTACACTAGATGATTATGAGACTACGGAATAAAGAAAAATAGCATTATACATCTTAATTGCAGCATTGAACATGGATGCGAAATCATGCCATTGCATTGCATGTAGAATACCGGATGATATGTTCAGTGTTGTGACAGATGCAAGGCCACATTAAAATGAGAAACTAGCACATGTTAATATAATTATTGTGTAACTTACATCGCTGATTATTTACTCCTAAAATTATTGTCCTACATTGTATTATAGCTGATCATTATATTGCACACTGTACGGGTTGCTTGGTGAAGGGACTCGAATCTTAGCCGACTCGGCCCGAGCTCCACTACTCGAGTACTCATGGACCTGGGTGGGTGTAGGTCCAAGCGTTATACATGTAGCAGGCGCGGATTTAGTGGGGGGTCCAAGGGGCCCGCCCGCCCCCCTATTTTGGGGGTCAAGTTATTTTTTTATTATTAACTATAGCATACACTAGAGTGGAAGTACACAATAATGCACTTATTTCGCGCCCTCAATCTCCCCCAGAATGTCCTGGGGCGGATCTAGAGGAGGGGTCCAAAGGGTCCGGACCCCCCCCCCCCTAAAATTTGAGAAGTGCCCCTTTTATTTAGGATTTTTAGGGGTTTTTTTAACAAATATATTTAGTTGTTTTTTTAATTATTATTATTATGCCAGCGTCCCTGTTGTAGCACTATTATATTATGGTCCATGTGAACCGTGTGTAATTTTTCCATAGTGCCTTTTCATAATGTTATGGTGCCCTTTTTGTCTTGGACCCCACCCCCCACCCCCACCCCCCCCCACCCCCCACGCCCCCACACACACACACCCTATCAGAAAAGCTGGATCCGCCCCAGATGTCAGTGTGTATACCAATCTGTTTTTTGTTGTTTTAATATTAATCTTGCTAATTTCTTTCTTTCTTTTTAGGTCCTACCCGAAGTGAATATTTAGACAAGTTAAACAGGGACCGTATTTTCGAAGCAATTTTAGTCTACGAAATCGTAAAATCGTAAAATTATCATACGCTATGACATCAGTATGGCGTATGTTGTAGTGACGTCACACCTTACGATGGTTTTACGATTTCGTAGCGCTAAGAGAGCTTCTAAAATAGTGGCTCAGGTGTAGAACAGAAAGGTCTCACTTCTTACCTATTGATGACCGCAACTTTTTTCTTTCCTTTTGCAGTCTTCTTAAGTTCTTGTTCACTCTCCTCAGTTGCGCTTTAATACAACAGCAAATACATTATTAATTTCTACATACTAAGATGAATGGATGGATGGATGGATGGATGGATGGATGGATGGATGGATGGATGCATAAAATACATAAACATCAACATTATTCCACATAAAACCTGTTTTCTTTCAAACAAAATAATGTTTGTAACAATGATTTATTATTAGTATGTATGTATAGATGGAGGTATGGAAGGAACGTTGTATGGATGCATTGATGGTTGGATGGATGGACGGGGTAGATCTTTTATACATTCTTGTTTCATTTTCAAATTAAGTTATTTCAGTTAACAGATAATAATTAGGATGTGCCCAAGACAGTTGTGCTTGAACCTGTGTAAGTACGAGACAAATGGTTGATTGACTGAAATGGTTGTCTCAATATGCACACAGGTGTGCATAGGATACTATTTTAAGCTAGCAACTGTAGGCCTATAGAGAATAATACATGCGTGGCCGTTAGATAACATTAATCTTACGAATTGTTTTGAAATGTATTTAACGAGCGACCGCGAGTTGGATACGTTTTTAAACAACGAGTTGTAAAATAAATGGTATCTAACGGACACGAATGTATTATTCTATTTCTTACAAATGATTAAAGGGACATACCCTAATTTCACTTCATGAAAATTAACATTAAGTTTAGTTTAATTTACAAACCTGTAACACATTTTTATAAAGATAAAATTGAGTGAAACATGAGTCTTTGACTTTGAAATGGTGAAATAACCTCTAAAATAGAATAAAACTCGACTACATAACTGTTACTTCTCAGAGGCACGTGCATTTTAAAAAAATATATGAGAAATGCATTTTGTGATATTAAAAAACATCAGGATGACCAAAAACACTTTGAATGTACGGAAATGGATACTTTAAACAATACAATTTAAGTAAAGTATGATTTCAGTTATCAAAAAACGCCTATAATAGTCAAAACTATGTCTTAGTGTTTACAAACTAGGGTATGTCCTTTTAAAAACCATGTTTTTTTAAAATAAAAGTTATTTTTAGCCCTTTCACTTGTAGCTATATTAAATTACGCGTCACAGACAAATGACTGTCATGTTAACTATACGTCACAGTGTTATCGATTTTGATCATGTTGTTTGTTCATTGGATGTATGGCAATGGTGACCTGGTCATCACGTAGGAACAGCCAGTCGTATGAAATTGTTAACACACGTACATTGTGTAAACAACTATGTGTTATCCAAAATAACGAATGGTGTACTCACCAACAGGTGTGTAAGAAAAGTGTTTTACAGAACTATTGTTCAAATGGTTTTATTGGCGGAGTAATACAATCACTCACCTCTGGCTTTTCTACTTTTCCTAGCTCTCCTTTTCAAAGATTCTAAAATAAAAAAATAGGGTTAAGTCAGTTTGGAATTATGTGGTTCTGATTTGTTTTGTTTGTTTTGGGGGGTTTTTGGGATGTTTTTTCAAACTGAAGAGTCATTTGGTAATAATGTAAAGGCCGTATGTAGGTAGGGTTTTGTTGGGTGTGGTTTTTTTCGGGGAAGGGGGAAGACAGGTGAACGAACGAGTACGGAAGGCGCAAGACACTAGGATGTCTGGGAGACTGCTCCTCTTTCCCCAGGAATTCTTTTTAATCTAAAGGCTCTGAAATACGAATTTTGCACCCATTTCAAGATTGCAGACTTAAACTGAAGCGGATCTAGAGGGGGGTTCAAGGTGTCCGGA
>JAECMU010011111.1:0-12461 GCA_016106625.1 Dracogyra subfuscus | reverse complement strand
CACCCCCACCCCACCCCCGAACATGTTATTTTAATTTAATTTTGTTTTACTTATTAAAATATATCATGTGTGTGCGTTTCGTCTTCTCTCACATTTCAGTCTGTTTTCGTCTTAAAAACATTCTGTAACATTTGTTCAATTTGAATGTTGTCTTGTTCAGTTTCGTCTGGACAGTTTTCAGTAATGATTTCTGCTACTTTGTTCATTCTTATTATTGGTTTCTATTTTAGTTCTCTCTGATAGCTGTTGTTATGCGTTTATTCATTTCGCATTAGTGGGTGCTGCTGTAGTTTGTGCAGTTTGTATTATTGTATACTTTTACAGTTTGTTCAGTTCTCAATACTGATTTTTTTGTTACTATTTCTTGAGTTCTCTATATCGGTTTCTGTTACAGTTCAGTTCTTACTATAGTTTCTGTTATAATTTGCTCATTTCTCAGTATTGGTTTCTGTTACAGGTTTTTCTGTTCTCATTATTGTTGTCTGCTACAGTTTGTTTAGTTCACATAAACTCATTAATTTCTGGTTACAGTTTGTTCATGTCTCATTATAGGTTTATGTTACAGTTTGTTCAATAATTATTATTAGTTTATGTTAGGTTGTTCAGTTCTCAGTATTGATTTCTTTTCCAGTTTGTTCTGTCATTCATTTTTGTTACAGTTTGCAAGATCTCCTTATTAATTTCTGTTACAGTTTGTTCAGTTCACATTATTTGTTTCTGTTACAGTTTGTTCATTTTGCATTAATTTGTTACAGTTTGTTCAGTTCTTATTGATTTTTCTTCTTGATTTCCACTAGTTTGTTCAGTTCACATTATTTATTATTTATTTCTGTTACAATTTGTTCAGTTTTCATCAGTGATTTCCGTAAGTGTGTTAGTTTTTCATTATATGTTTATGTTACAGTTTGTTCAGTTACCATTATTGATTTATGTTATAGTTTGTTCAGTTCTCATTGTTGATTTTTGTTACAGTTTTCATCATTGGTTTTTGTTATAGGTTTTTGTTCTGTTCTCATTATTAGTTTGTTAGTTTCTTCAGTTCTCATCATTGATTTCTGTTAGTTTGTCCAGTTCTCATCATTGATTTATGTTGGTTTGTTCAGTTCTCACTATTTATTTCAATTACAGTTTGTTAAGTTCTCATCATAGATTTCTCATACAGTTTGTTCAGTTTTCTTCATTGGTTTCTGTTATAGGGTGTTCTGTTCTCATTATTTGTTTGTTACAATTTGTTCAGTTCTCATTATATGTTTATGTTACAGTTTGTTCAGTTCTTCTTATTGATTACTGTTACAATTTGTTCAGTTTTCATCATTTGTTTCTCTTATATATTGTTCTATTCTCATTATTTGTTTCTGTTACAGTTTGATCAGTTCTCATCATAGATTTCTGTTACAGTTTGTTCAGTTCTTATCATTGATTTCTGTTATAGTTTGTTCAGTTTTCATGATTGGTTTCTGTTAGTTTGTCCTGTTCTCATCATTAATTGGTTTATTTTACTGTTTGTTCAGTTCTCATTGTTGATTCCTGTTACAGTTTATTCAGTTCTCATTATTGATTCCTGTTACAGTTTGTTCAGTTTTTATCACTGGTTTCAGTTATATGTTCTTCTGTTCTCATTATTGGTTTATTACAGTTTGTGCAGTTCTCATCATACATTTCTGTTACAGTTTGTTCAGTTTTCATTACTGGTTTCAGTTATATTTTGTTCTGTTCTAATTATTGGTTTATTACAGTTTGTTCAGTTCTCATCATACATTTCTGTTACAGTTTGTTCAGTTTTCATCACTGGTTTCAGTTATATGTTGTTCTGTTCTCATTATTGGTTTATTACACTTTGTTCAGTTTTCATCATTAGTTTGTTCCATGTCATCACTGGTTTCAGTTATATGTCGTTCTGTTTTCATTATTGGTTTATTACAGTTTGTTCAGTTCTCATCATACATTTCTGTTACAGTTTATTCAGTTATCATTATTGATTTCTGTTAAAAAAAAAAATTGTTGTTGTTGTTGTTGTTTTTTTGTTTGGTTTCTGTTATAGATTGTTGTGTTCTCCATATTGGTTTGTTACAGTTTGTTCAGATCTCATTGATTTCTGTTACAGTTTGTTCAGTTCTCATCATATATTTCAGTTACAGTCTGTTCAGTTTCCATCATTAATTTCTGTTACAGCTTGTTCAGTTCTCGTGATACAGTTTTGACATATCTTTTTTTATCATATGTTTGATAATACTTTAACCTTAAAATTGCGTGAAACACCTTATAGTATTCTTAGAGTTTTTTCAATTGTACATAGCACCACTGTTTTATTGATTGATGAAGCAAATGGTTAAATAATTGAGTGTAAAGAAAGTAGTGGTTACACCATTGACATCACATTTTTGCTGTTGCTTAGGGTAACACCACTGACATAGTGCAGATTTAAAAACATTTTTATTAGTTTAAACATTTTTATTTTAATCATCCCACTGACACTTTCCTTTGACTCTTTGAATTCCATCTCATTTCTTCCCGATCTGGCAACTTCAATGTTTCAGTTCCACATCCCAGTCCTGGTCTCTCCAACCACGACAGGTGCTTGTCTCTTGTGGCTATGCGTGCCACACTCATTTAATTTCCCATCAGCTTTTAGCTGTGGGCTTAGTCTGACCACTTCAGAGAGTGTTTAGTAGTTATTACCTTAAACATTGCAGTGATAAAATAAACTAACTTATCATTTTTACAACAACAACAAAAATATTGATGCAGTTTAAATTTTAATTTGAAGAACTTTATTATTTTTACATGTAAAATTAATTCCGCAATCTTAAAAAAGAAGAAGAAAAAAAATGTAAGTAATATAAAAATCAAACTCTAAATGCTTGGGTCCTGTTGTTTTTTTTTTGTTTTTTTTTGTTTTTTTAAATTATTATTATTATTTTTTAATCTGATTCTGACCATGATTTTCCAAGTTGACACATCTTGTTCAGTTATAACGTTTTGGCATTTGGTAGCGTTATGACTGCAACACTAGCTTTAAGTATACAAGGAATATAAAGAGTGGCATGATTCAAAATTATACAAATAGTAACGATAATTAACATATATTTTCTTCTTTTTAAAAATTATAATTCATGTATACATACATAATTAAAAAAAAAAAAAAAAAAAAGCTTCATTAATTAAATTTTCATATTTTTAAAAACGCACGTGTGTCCGAGAAGTAGCGGTTATTGATTTGAGTTATAGTCTATTTTTAACGATATTTCCTGGTTTCAAGATAAATAAGAATAAAAGTTATATCATTTAACAAATTTAATATTTTTGCATACCATTTACTTCTTTTTAGCATTACATTGCTCGTTGATGTTCAAAACTGTCAGTTTGGGTATGATTATATTATATAGAAAGTTATAAATTCAAAATTGGTAACACCATTGACACAAAAACCTGTAAGTTACAGGTTTTTGTGTCAATGGTGTTACCAATTTTGAATTTACTAACCAACATGATTTCATCATTTTAAAAACACTATTTTTAGTGGTCAGTAAAACTATATTGTGTTAATTCTAGAATAGTCCAAACCTATTCAATGTAACGTTTTCAAAACATTAAACAATATAACTTCGAATTTTGGTGTTCATGCTAGTGACATGGTATAAAATAGCCTATATATGCATATAAAATAACAAAAAAAAAGCAAACTAAATTAAAAATAACTAAAACAGTATGTGTACTAATTAACAACAAAATGTAGGGAATATTTTTGCTGAAAGTATAAATGTGATCAAATCTGAAATATGTAACCACAAAATAGCACTCAATGTAGAATGACCCTATTATTATTATTATTATTATTATTATTATTATTATTATTATTATAAAAAGGTTTTCTTTAAACACAGTCAAGTGTTTCTGTTTATTTCCAAACTTTTCTGCTTTATGAAAAAGGAAACGGCATGTACCCACTTTATTGTTATATAATTACAAACTTTCCGAATTTATACGATTTACTGTATTCTGATTGGCTGACGTCACTAAAAAACCCAAAATGTTATCCTTCCATAAACCTCATAAAAATACGTCATCACGGAAGACCGTGATCAGTTGTTGTCGTCATCTTCGGTCTTCAGCAGATGATGCTTGTGCACAGAACTCAGATGTAAAGCAACATGTGGCTATGTTGTTCGTTAATATTTTTATTTATTTATTTATTTAACGACGCACTCAACACATTGTAAGTACGGTTATATCGGCGTCGGACATATGGTTATGTCGAGAAAAATACCCAGTGGTTAGCTGACGGGTATCGATCCTAGACCGACCGCGCATCAGGCGGGCACTGTACCACTGTGCTATGCTGCCCGCTTTGTTCGTTAATAAGAAAATCGCCTGTCTCTGAACACGAACAAAGTGTTTTTATACCAAATGTAACTTGCTAGACGTTTCTCGAAAGTTCTTGTATTCACTAGATTAAACTCTGACGTCATGTTTAAAATATAACGTCATACCAAAGACTAATAATATTTTATTAAAGGGTCAGAATCTACATTTTATAAACTTAAAATGTACATCTATAACAACTTCTTGTACTGTTTGTAATTATAAGAATTGTCTTTCATTTTTTTAGGAATTTATCGATGTATAAAAGTCACAACTGTAGTATAAAATCGCTTCGCTACGCTACGCGATTTTATACCACTTGTGACTTTTATACATCGATAAATTCCTAAAAACTGAGAAACAATTCTTATTGAAAGGAGATGCAAAGTGATGTTATTGGAATAATGACGTCATTCAAATTCAAAAAGAGCATATTATTACAATGTTTCGCCACATTAAAATGAAAACTGGTCTACTAACGTTGACCTGTGTCAAAATTAGTCCAAGTTCTATACTGAGCAAGCTAGACGACTTTTATAGTTGGGTTGTCTTTTCTTCTTCTTTTTTTCTTTCTTCATAATTGTAGATAAAATGTTATGTTTAAAAAAAAAAAAATGAAAGAAATAAAAAGTACCTTTCGCCAAATATATCATATTAAAAAATTAATCTTGAATATGCTATATTTATTTTGAACAAAGCTTAGGATGAGAAGAGTGACTGTCGTCGACCTTATAACCGATTGTTTTTGTTAACATGTCCTGGTTAACAAGGGGATACTTTGGTTCATCGATAAGTTTAGTTCGTCTCGACGTAAACTATGTTGCAAATACAAAACACAAAAATTAAAAAATATTTATATGCGCAATGTATTTAATTAGTGTAATATGCTTTTAACTTTTATCACCCTCACCCAACGTCAAAAATAATAATAATAATAATAATAATAATAAAAAAAAAATAAAAAAAAATATAAAAAAACCGGAAATGAATTTTATTTCCGGAACCGGAATAAAAAGTTAGGACAGCGTTAATTTCAAGTGGTTTAACGTTCATAACACCGGTGAACAATGACAAAAATTGCAAGTATCCTTATTAATGTTATCGTGCTATATTCATTGTTCCATTGTGAAACTGTAGCTGGCACCAAGTGGTTCGGATATAAGAAACACGACAAGAATACGCTCATTCAGGAAACATTGTTACAGAATGAACAGCAAAGCTTTGAGTTGGAGTTGGATCAGACCTATGAGACAGATATTCAATTTCAAAACATTATAAGAACCTTTAATAACACAAGCTTTGAAATAAATTTAAAATTTGTAGCACGTGGCTCACACTTTGATATTTATTTAAAGAAACAGCCGATATTCCACCACGAAATGAGAATAATTAACCAAGGTAGTAGTGATGCTTACATAGATATTCCCATATTTTATGTTGGATTCAATTACGATGTTTCATTGGCTGTAGTACACGGAAGATTTCATAATAATAACTTTAAGGGTAGTCTCAACTGGAATTCTCTTACAGTTGAAATGGATTGTCCAAATGCCAAAGTTATTGATAAAAGCAATCATCTTAAATACGTCTATGCATGTAAAGTAAAATTCTTCAAAACCAATGACACTAACATAAATAATGATTACAGTTATGAAGAAAAACTAAATAATATCATTGGTAAAGTCTTACCTCAAAAAAGGAATAACGTTAAAAAGAACAAATATACACAGTATCACAGACATAGACGTTCACTTAAGACACCAAGATCATGCAAAATACATATTATGGCAGACCATTTATTTTTTCAATATGTCGGTAGTGCGAATCTTGGCAGCACGGTTGAAGCAATGATGGCTAGTGTTACTCAAGCAGATACAATTTTTCGCAGCACAGACTTTGATGGTGACGGATATCGTGATAATATTGGATTTGTTGTTGGAAATATTACAATTTACAGAGATACACATGCGCCTGGTTATAAATTTCAGGATGAAATTTTAGATGCAGAAAAATACCTTGAGATTTTTTCTGAATATGATTTCAGTTCCTATTGTCTAGGCGTGGCTTTCACTTTCAGAGACTTTCGTGAAGGAATTGTTGGATTAGCTTGGAGGGCGTATTCAAGCTCGATCGGACAAGATGGGGGAATTTGCCAGGTTAGAAGAGGTAGTATGAGTTACAATACCTTGTTAGTCAGTCAGCTAAACGAAGGTAAGTTCTTTCCCGGCTATAAGGCCGCATTCACACTAACGCATGAATTGGGTCACAGTTTCGGCTCTGTCCACGACGGTTTAAAGAATCCAGTCTGTTCTCCAAACGATGAAAACGGGAACTTCGTTATGTATTATTCTGCAGGTTCTGGAGTAAAACCAAATAATGAAAAATTTTCCCCATGCAGTATTCAAAATATATATCCTATTATTGTCAAGAAGGGGGCCCGGTGTTTGAAAACGGACACGGGGCCGGTCTGTGGCAATGCTATTATCGAAGATGGCGAGGAATGTGACTGTGGAACATCTGCAACATGTCGTTACGTTGATCCGTGTTGTATACCAAGTGATGTTAGTAACGGTGTAGACATACCTTGTACTATTGGCCGCAACAAAACCAAAACGTGTTCACCAAAGCAATCGCCATGTTGTTCGGAAGACTGTGTACCAATACGTTCCAGCAGAAGACAAATGTGTAGACAACAAACTGATTGCTCACGTGAATCTTATTGTGATGGGGTCAGTCCAACGTGTCCTGCTTCTGTTAATCTTCCAGACGGAACAATTTGTAATGGTGGAAGAAAAATGTGCGAATCAGGGAAGTGTTTGAAAAGTATTTGTGAATGGTTAAAACTCAAAGACTGCCAGTGTACTAGTAAACCATTCTTTTGTTATGTTTGCTGCAAGGAGTACAATGTCAATGGAAATGAATGTGCTCCTGTCGGTTCATTTGCGATTGCACCTAAATACTCGACACGTTTAAGAACTGAAACGGGACAGCGATGTAATGGTAGTAAAGGTTACTGTGATGAAAAACACATTTGTATTACGGGACATAGCGACGATGTTCTTGGCATACTCAACACATTTTTAAGTAGTACTTTGCGTCAAGATATTGAGAGTTGGTTAGACATTTATTGGTTGTATGTAGTTGGAGGATTGATTATTATGTTGATGACCGTACTGGTCTTTGTTATTACTTACAAAAGACATGAAGTGGCAAAGTTAACTACTGTTCTGACAGAAGCATTGCATCAAAAAAGGACTTATTTAAAAAACCGTGTACATTTGCAAAATATATTTGAACATAGAATTCGACAAATAATGCTTGGAAAAAGAATAGATATAACAGAAGCTGTTGGACGTCTTTCCTTACTTTTTCCGACAGCACCCATGTCATTACTGTCAGAAACTGCAAAATATAGTGCAAACGAAGAAGCCGCAGTGCGAATACTACTAATCAGAGGGTTTTGCATGCGAGGATTTTGTGTCTCATTTCCTCGTAAACGAAAACACTGGGGTTTTTTTTACAAACGGAAGCGAATGGAACACTATAATATTTTAGGTATTTAAATGTATTATTAGACTATAACAAAATAAATTATAGATTTTCATCCAATTTGTTTCTCAAAATGTGGCGGGAGTTAACATTTTATTTGTTATTTAATATTTTCGTGACGTTGGGAGATTGTGTACGTGAACACATTGTTTTTTGTTTTGCTAAAAGATAAAATGGAGGAGGGCGGGGATGAAATCTAGTCTATTTTATGGTGGCCTTGTGTATCAATTATAATTGTGCTTTGTGATCAAGTTTGTATATATATTCATCACTGCACTTCCTTCTTTCTTCCTGTGTTGCGATACTCGACATTGATATTATGTATCTTTTACCAGTGTCAGCTTTGTAAGCTTTAATATTAATTTTTGCTAAAGGTACCAAGGTATCTTTGTCCGTTTTTATTTCCTTGCTTGTTTGTGTATTTGGCACTAAATGTTGAGTTCAGCATCGCACCTGGAGGGAAATGCAAAGTGGGGAGTTATTCCACCAGAAAAGTCCCCAAAAGTTGTGTGTGTTTTTTCTTTTTCTTTTCTTTTCTTTTCGTTTTTTTGTTTTGTTTGTTTGTTGTTGTTGTTTTTTGTTTATTTTTTTTGGGGGGTGAGGTTATTTTTGTTTTTGTGAGGTTATTTTTGTTTTGAAAGCGATATGCTTTACACGTGCAACACGTTTAGGTAAACACAGGTGCATGTACATGAAATTAAGCCGGGGGGGGGGGGAGGCTAGACTAGCAAGCGAAGTTTCTAGAGGGGTATTGAGTCATGCACCCCAGACAAATTCGCTTTGTGGGGAGGGAGGATGAGTCGAACCCCAAGCCCCTATGCACATGTGCCTGATATATTTCACACCCATTATCATATATATTCTAAATATTTGCCACATTCAGTGAATATTGCAGGCCCACAGGTCAAATATTATTAAAATAGCAACAGCTTCAAAATTGTAAGTTAAAAAAAATGCGACGCCAAAAGCTAAGTGAAATTTTGTCTACCTTTGTTTGCTTAAAAAGGTGGTCAATGTGTCGACCATCTTGACGTAGACTGCTCTCGAACATTGCTTTTTTACGTGGAAATATATTTTCTGATTTCTTCCAACATAATTTCTTCCCATTTCTCTCATATGTTGTCCTTTGGTTCATTCTCCGTGCATACTGGCACTGCTGTGCAGTTAACAAAGGTCTATACAATTTCACTTAACTTTTGGCGTCACATGTTTTTACTTACAATTTTGTTATTTTAAACATATTTGACATGTGGGCCTACGATGTGTCAAATATCCATAGTTATGAATGTCAAATATTCAAATTAAAACCCCCACATCTCTTCGCCAGTTCCATATTCAGTAGGGTTATCAGTTAGAGGGGCATACGTGCGTGAATGTTTTATGAATGTCAAATTCTATCATATCCAGCACTTGCCTTAAAATAATATCCTAGTTAGAACACTGCAGCTTATGTAGCATCTGTCGTGTCACAGCCGTTTCCGGGTCGTTCTCCCAAAGTTGTGTAATTTCCACTTTGCAACTGTTCAATTTTAAAGTTATGCAAAACTCTCATTTTCAACCCACTCTATCTGCAAGGACCTAGTGTTGGTACTACAAGTCCGAGCAGCGATGATTTTTAGGTGGGTTTTTTTTTAATTATATAAAATCACATTTCCACCCCCACCGGGTAGAGGCTATGGTCAACTCCGTAACTGGGTAATCATAAATATGAAGTGGAAATTAAACATGATCTACGCGGACCAACAGCACCAGAACACTTATAACATGAATCATCTCCATTTAGTGTGAATGTCTAAAAGTCCTAAGGAATAATTATAATTGTTATTCGATCCATAATAAAAACAATGGTCGTGATTCTTGGTTGCGGTGTTGATACATGAAGTTGCGGAGTTAACCCCATCCTGATTTCCTATGATAAAGACTAATCAAATGACTCAGAACGAAACGTACCGTATATTTTTTAATAACACAAAAAGATACAAAGAGAATGACAAAGCACATTCCAACATTAAGAAAACAATATGCGAACCTGTCAACTCCACAACCATGAGATGGTCGCTAAAATCACCCTATACATAATTCGGTAGAGATTACGTTGTAACCTCGAAATCTCCCATATGTAGACACAACAAGTTGTCTTATTAAGTATTTCACTCAATTTAGTTTTTTAATTAGCATACAAGTTAGTTGTGGTGTTGACACACAATAAACCTACGCACTAGATACGCTGAATTCAACTCGAAGCGCTGATTTTGTCGTTGAGCGAAGACTGAAATTCCTCTGCTCGTAATTGTAAAAATAACTTCCAATAACTTTTGTCACGTGTGATGAGGGTAGTCACACGATCTGCGAAAATTGTAGCTAAGAATAGTCAGTCAGTTGCGGAGTTGACCATACAAATTTATTTTCTATTACACAAGTTTGGAAAATTAAAATATATATATTATGTTGCTCAATCGAAATGGCAATCGGGACTTTTTTAACTTGAGGATATACTTCATAACATCAGGGCATGAACAGTGGAGAGAACGTTGTTTTAATTACTTTTTTTTCTCATTTTATACTTTTGATGTCCAGTTCATTACATGTACTTTTTAGAATTTGGAGGTTAGGAAACATATCAAATGGGGGTGAAAATTAAAATTAATCACGAAACAGCTATAGATACCTTATTACCGAGCGTCTGGTGCATAATGTGTATAATATGGAGTCGTAAAATATGATAAATCACCGATGAGGAATCGTTTTTTAGTCGATTACATGAAATTACACAACTTTGGGAGAATAACCTTTCCAGCTAATTTAAAAACTGCTTTACATGAATATTATATGTCTATACATACATACATACATACATACATACATACATACATAGCGTTAATATTTATGTAACGGTCAATCTCGACATGCATTCAATATATAGATACTCGTGCATCAATACATGCCAGCCAGTGTCCGGTCTGCCCACTGTGGCATGTACGTAAACGGGATCGACCGCGTTGACTGTAGGCCCCATGAATGTGGTTGAGTTAAAAAGCATCCTTTTTATGGATGTCTGGATAGCTCAGAACGCATCATGGTTAGTCTGCAAATTTGCGGGCGATTCGGTGCCATAGGTTCGAGTTCCAGCAGCGGCATGGAACAATTTATGAGACCAGAAAGGATTTAATTATCGCTTGCGCCAGTGCGTTAATATCTATGTAGGTAACAGTCAACCTCGACATACATACAATATATAGATATTCATACATCAAAGAAAGAAATGTTTTATTTAACGACGCACTCAGCACATTTTATTTACGGTTATATGGCGTCAGACATATGGTTAAGGACCATACAGATTTTTGAGAAGAAACCCGCTGGCGCCACTTCATGGGCTACTCTTATGTCGATTAACAGCAAGGGATCTTTTATTTGCGCTTCCCACAGGCAGGATAGCACAAACCATGGCCTTTGTTGAACCAGTTATGGATCACTGGTCGGTGCAAGTGGTTTACACCTACCCATTGAGCCTTGCGGAGCACTCACTCAGGGTTTGGAGTCGGTATCTGGATGAAAAATCCCATGCCTCGACTGGAATCCGAACGCAGTACCTACCAGCCTGTAGACCGATGGCCTAAACACGACGCCACCTACAAAAAAATTTTTGTAAATAATTTAAGTTTGGTTTGGCGTTAAAATAAAAATAAACGTTTTTTGGAAATAACAAAAATATACTATTTTTGTGTGGAATTTAGAAAACAAGCGACTCGGAAATAAATAACTTTTAAATTCCATAGTATGATAAAAATGCGTTCCCCGTGAGATGCAGGACTATACGCGGGGGAGTATAAACATTTTTTTTAAATAGTCCGACGATGTAACAAATTTACTTCTGCTTTTCAGATTTGTTTTTTTAAAACATTCGGGGCCCTTTGGGCCATCGATTACGCACCCCTATATTAGTATGTTTCTATGATCTATTACAACGGTGTTACTGTCACACAATTAAAACTGCAGTTGTTTTAAATGACATTATGATAATTAATGTGAGACGAGATTGCAGTTTTGAAGCCAAAACATAATTTCCATGCAATTTTTTTTTTTTTAAATCAGGGTGTGTGACATCTCGCTAGATTTATCACATGATCAGTTATAACAAAACGCAATTTCATCAACTTAATTTTTAGGACATTTATGATGGCATGCATAAATCTCAGCTGAAGATTCACAAACAACTGTGACCATCGTTTTTCCAGTTGTGGTTTTGTTCCCGTTGTTCGAAGTTCCCATTTTCGTAAATATTGCTGCAACCTAACCTTTGTAATATTTTTATCATTGATCCAGAAATTTATATCATGATCGTCCATCTTTATAAGTTTGTTCAAACCGGAACGCGCCAGTACAAGAGTGGTTAGAGGACGTAACTCTGCCTATTTTTTTTTATTTTTTTTTTTTCGAATTTCTAATAGGCATTATAGTTGTTTTGTTTTGTTTCAACGACGCACTCAACACATTAGAATTACGGTTATATCGGCGTCGGACATATGGTTATGTCGAGAAAAAAACCC
>JAECMU010011092.1:2587-15300 GCA_016106625.1 Dracogyra subfuscus | reverse complement strand
CCCCCGCCAGGCATGGGTACGTACAATTCATGAGACTGCTGATATTAATAAAAAAAATGTCATTGCCAACAATGCTATATAGAAATATATAGCGTAATTAATTGTGGTCTGTGTCTGGTTGGTTATAAAGAAGCCGTACATGTTAACAACATCGAGGTTGGTAGTCCCTGTAATAACCTAGCCACAATGTGATCTCGACCCGTTTAATCAGATTCCGGATTCCTCTCCGATTTCATTGAGAAAATTAATGAAGCCAAACAACAGTTATTAAAATAAAAACATTGTATGGCTTGGCAATTGATTTAACATAGTCGAACATTGCAAATAGCTGTTATATTAAATATCGTCTGCTCTTTGATTATCAGATATTATGTGTTCTTTGTTGGATTTTACTGTGTTTACGTAGTGCGTTCTCTACAGAGCTCTTTATTGTGGTTTGTTATTCATTTTTGTAGGGATGTTATTTAAGTATGAGTCAGAGAAAGAATAGAGTAGTTTAGGGTACGGAATCTTAGGAAAAGGCAGAGGCAATATTTATGTATATTTGTTTATAGATTTTATTACTTTTTATTTCATTTTGTTTATAACCAAACATTTACGGTAGAATACCGATTGAACCACATTGAACAAGATTTTCATTCATAGCTAACATTTTTCGTTCCTGAGTGGAACACATTACCTTGTGGTTTGAATGTTCCATTTAGAGCTAGAAGGCTCGTCTCAGGTGCTATGGGTCGCAGGATCGAGCATTCTCATTGGACGCAGGATCCCACCCAGGAAGGAAGGATAATTGTTTAACGTGCACATTCAGAGCAAGCCGTTGAAACGTACGCCTGTCTTGGGCGTTGGTACCGGCCTCAGCCGGTTTCTCCGTCCAGGACAGGAAAAGACTGGGGTGGGTCAAAGAAGGACCGCCTGAACTGGCGAGACCACCCGCAGCTCGATCGTAATCGGTAACAGGCGGAGGGAGGTATGGTGCTATGAAATTTGGAGTGTCCCGCAGGATTAAGCCAAAGAGAAATGGTGCGCGTTTCAGCGAAGAAAGTTTGGAAGAAATTTGCTGGTCAGTCTGAAGGAAACGTGGGAGCTACGTATAGGTTTGGATTTCGTAGGCCGAGAGTCGCTCATTAATCCCAATATATATAGGATAGTTCGAGGTATGTACTGTTCTGTCTATGGTAAAGTGCATACAAACATTCCTGGCTGTTTTAGAAAGGAGTAGCCTGTGTGGCAGCAGTTGATTCTCTCTGTCAAGTTTACCTACCTACCTACCTAGCTTTCTATCTATATGTTCGTCTGTCTGTCTGTATGTCTCTCTAACTGTTCTAAGTGTCGAAAGAACCATTCTCTTATATTAGACTACAAATAACCGTAGCAGTGGTGTAGGAAGGTGCCAAAAAGTGTGTGTGTGTGTGTGTGTGTGTGTGTGTGTGTGTGTGTGTGTGTTGGCGGTGGGGGGTGGCACATTTTGTGTGTGTGTGTGTGGGGGGGGGGTGGCACATTTTTATATTTACACTGTTATAAAGCAAATATAAAGCTAAATGACTGAAAAGTGGTTGGCACATGCCCCTTTGACCACCCTCACCTTCACCCCACCCCCGGTTTCCTAAGCCAGTGCGTAGTTTAGAATATGCACAGATATTTGTTACACAAATATTATTTTATTTTCCTTTTCTTCATAATACATTTCCTTTTGGTTCACGGCAACACTAAGATTTTTCATCGTTCACTGTAAAACAAATTATGTATGGCTTCAATGTACTATTATGTTATATTATTGATACTTCAAAAACTTACAAAACAGACGAAGGTGTAAAGTAAACTATTGTGGATAGACACAGTGGCTCTCGCGAGCCGCGATACTTGTTAATAAAAGATGAACAAACGAGAAGTATCGATCACGGAGCAGATGTCCTGGAATCGATGTAATAAGATATTAACCGCGTCGAAGACACTGACATTTACACAAGCAAAGCCAGGCCTGTACATTGCTCCTAGATCATTAATTACACAGTGTTTAGCAGTGCACACACTTGATCGTATACTGTTGAAAATAATGAAAGGGACGTGTAATAACAATATATACTATAGAGCCCTCGCAACAAGCGTGCGTCGCTTTCTACCTGTATACATTAGGTAAAGGCGTTAATTGAATAGGCTGTGTTTTATTTAACGATACCACTAGAGCACATTGATTTATTAATCTACGGCTATTGGACTCAAACGCTTGGTAATTTTGACATATAGTCTTAGCGGAGAGGAAACCCGCTACCTTGTTTTCCATTAGTAGCAAATAATGTTTTATACACACCATCCCACTGATAGGATATCACATACCGCGATCTTTGATATACCAGTCTCGAGAGAACATGTTTAAGTTACTGGTAAGAACGACCAGCAAATTAACATGTGTACCGACACCTCAGCGCATTTGGCAGTACGGTCATTACCGCAAAAAAATACAAAAACCCCACCAAACAAACAAAAACAAACAAACAAACAAAAAAACACCCTCAACCATGCACACAACAATTACCATTTTAAAGACCACCTTGGATGACTGTTAGTATGAGTGGTGCTGCCAGTATATAGGTGCGTGTGCAGGTGGAGGGTTTCACGGTTCAAATCCTTCCCTACTCAAGCAAGTATGTTCTCAGTATATTATCCGTAGAAACATGCCTTAACCATCCCTATAGATTTCGGTTTCCACAGTCTAGACTCCTCTGCCAAAAAAAAAGAAAAAAGTACTCTCACCGTAAGAGAGCTGGACTGACGTTTGGGCGGATTTTAACCTATTAGCCGAGGCTAATAACCTTCCAAATGCCTGTCTGTCTAGTCGTCTTACAGTCAGAGTACTAAGCCTACTAAAATCCCAGCACGTGCCTCTCGTGTGTCATCAACAACAAACAGAAAGAAAGAACGAAAGAAAGAGGGAAAGAAAGAAAGAACGAACGAACGAACGAGAGAACGAGAATAAGAACAGCTATGATAAACATTGCGTGGACGATACGTTAGGCTGTCAACAGAATTCAGAGTTTAGTCATCGGACTGTAACGCAATGTCATATTTAAGAATGCTGCAGACTGGACTAGTTGAATAAACATACTTATTCATGAGAACATCTTTATGCAGTTACCAATGCAAGTGGATATTATTAGGTAGTCACGATAATGAAGGAACGAATGATTAACGACATCTTGGCACGAAACATACATCGGCTATTGGGTGTCAAACTATGGTAATGCAAACAAATAAAGTGCTGATTCAACATCAGTATAAAAATTCAAGATTTAATAAAAACAATGTAAAGAACTGTACATAAATACAAATATCATAGATAGATACTGACTTTTACTCAAACTTTTAATGGTATCTCGAAGAAAACAAGGGGATTGGTGCAGTATTGGCCATTCTCATAGATAATTTTACACCCCTGCACCACAGTGAGGTTACAGCACGCGCAGGGGTTCTCAAAGAGAATGTTACACCCCTGCACCACAGTGAGGTTACAGCACGCGCAGGGGTAGTGACGATAAAACCGTGTACTAGTGGTCTTCGCTCCAGTGACAAGTTCAGTGTAGAAGACTAACGGTGTCGCGATGTATGTTGAGTTTGTAACATCCCTATGAGCTCTATCCGATGCTAGTTTTAAAGGGACATTCCTGAGTTTGCTGCAATTTTAAAGATGTTATCGACTAATAGAGACTTTCTAACGATTGTAAATATTAGTGGCTTTATATTAAACGTGTTTCTGATCATTGTAATATTTTGTACTATCTTACATTTCATTTTACTTCCCAAAATAAATGTTGACAAAATCCAGTTTGGGCTTGTTAGAAATATTAAGACGACCAGAAACACATTGAATATACAGACACTGATTTTCTAAACAAGAAAATATATTTAATATGTAGGTTTAATCGTAGAAATATTTTATTTTTCGGAAACATTTTACAATGCAGCAAACTCAGGAATGTCCCTTTAATTTAGTAACTTAGTCTGGGAGTGGCAGTCCTCTCAACTTTGTAATGACGCAAGAGTGATGAAATATCCAGTGAAGGATCTCCTCGGCAGTGGCTGTCCTCCTGTAGACGCTCGAGAGGTATTACATAGAGATTCATGGAAGCATCCACTGTTTTGTCACATTTCCCTTCAACTCTGTGATGTACAGAGATACGTCCCTGATCATGTGTTACGGTTTTGTCGTTCAGATTTAAATAATGCAATGTCTGTAGAAATAATCAGCTCGCCGCGTGTATTATTTTCTGTTGGTGTATATGTGTGCAGGTTGTGATCAGAGGTCCATTTCGCAAAGCCCAGTCCCATTGTGGCGAATAGTTTGGGGAATCAATACGAATAAAACAAAATGGATTCGCCTGCGAATGGTGGCGATATTTTGTTTAAATATTCAGTGTCCACATTGGTTCTACAGCCCCAGTCCTATTGTGGCGATTTTTGGCTGCGAACTAATACGAACCGGCATTCGTGGCGCATCGTGCATCATCGTAAAGGTTCGAATTACTTCCTGCCGCTTTCGTATTATATCGGCCACAACCGCCGGCCAATACGATTGTTTTGAATTGTTCAAAACATTCGTAGGGGTCCTGCGAATTGAAGCCTATTCGTACTGCATCGTGTCAATTCATGTCAGTTCTTATTGGTTTGTGTCTCATCGTTGTGTATTCCTATCAATTCGTTGCGATTCTCACTGGTTCGTGTTAGTTCGGTCCACACATTCCTACTGCATTGTCAGTTCTTATTCATTTGTATGTTATCGTTACACACCTTATTTATCGTATCGAATCGCACCAGGAAAGCAACACGAACCGGTGCGAATCCGCAACGAACTGACAGGAATGCACAACGATGAGAAACGAAACAACAAGAATTGACATGAATTGACACGATGCAGTACGAATAGGCTTCAATTCGCAAGACTCCTGCGAATGTTTTGAATATTTCAAAACAATCATATTAGCCTGCGGTTGTGGCCGATCTACTACGAAAGCGGCAGCGAACTAATAAGAAGTAATTCGAACCTTTACGATGATGCACGATGCGCAACGAATGCCGGTTCGTATTAGTTCGCAGTGAAAAATCGCCACAGTGGGACTGGAGCTTAAGCAAGATCGCATCGTGTTTTTTTGCACTGCGCGACGAGATCGCAAAATTCACTAAACTCTTGCAACTTTGCGATCTTGAAGTACAGTGCTGAAAGAGTTTCAAAGAGGATGCGATGTTGTTTAAGACCGCCTAAGACAGCTTTGAGATTTGGGTACCGGAACTGTAATTAGCGTGATCAGTGAACAATATGCAAAGAGGTGCCTGTTATAAGTTTTTATAATGCCCTTTTGGAAAGCTGATAATGCCCTATATTTCTGTGCACTGTTACATTTATGTTACTGCTCCTGACAAGATTAGCCTAAGTATCGCTCTGATGGCAAAGCGTTTTACAAAGACATTTGCTTTAGACATTTTTTTATGAGGGTACTTTCATGTGTTTTTTATTTTCTTTCATCTCTTTTGTAAATGTATGGTTGCGGTGAAAGTGCGCTTTTATCTGTGCTTGGTATTATGTGATATATTGTTATTGTGGGTTAATCAGTATTGCTGATCTGCAGCTGTATACAGATTTTCGCTTTGGTGATGCGATTTCGTCAGGTTGTTACCGTGCGCCTGACAAACAACAGACTAAGTCCACTATTGGCGTTCTTCTGCTCGTTCCTTTAATCCTGTTCCAACTGGTTCGTCGACTGCTTTATCACTATAATGAGTCGTAATTATGTCCTGCCTGTATGGGAGTGTATGGCGATGGTGATTGTGGTGGTGATGTTGATGTTGATGATGATGCTGTCCCAACTAGTTAATCGCCTGCTCAATGGCTATGAGTCATAACACGTCTTGTTTTTCCTGTAACCTTGCATATCTTAATATATGACGATGTATTACAAATATTAAGACGACCAGAAACACATTATATATACAGACACTGATATTCTAAACAAAAAATATATTTAATATGTAAGTTTGATTATAGAAATATTTTTATTAATCAGAAACATCTTACAATACAGCAAACTCACGAATGTCCCTTTGAAGATGTTGATGATGTCCCAACTAGTCCACTGACTGCCGTATCGCTATTATCGCGATATGTCTTACCTTCCTTATACCCACGTTTATATGACAATTCGATCATGATGGTCATGTTCCAAGTACACCCAACAACTGCTATATCAGTGCACGGAGCCGTAATATCTCTTATATTATTTATATTTATTGAATCGACGTTTCTGCTGATGGATTATTAGTCCCCGAGTGCATCATTAGCTGTGTTGCAATTTTTGTTTTAAATGCTATAAATAGAAACTGTTACATTAGTACGCTTTCTTAACTACAGTTAATTGGGCTTCTATTTGTATGTGAAAGACGTCCTTGACCGAGCAGTCAGGGTCGCGGGCTGTCAAATGGCAGTGCAGTAGGCTCGAATCCTAACAAGTGTCATTTTGTGTTTTTAATTCAAAATACAATTCCGTAATATGTCTTGTATTGTCTATACACGATGAGAATAATATGATATTCCAACTAGTCACACATATGTAACCATTAATTGTCGATAGTTTAAAAGTACTAGAGTGGAGGTGAAAGATGCCGTTATTCCACTAATATTATGTAAAGAAGCACACATTTATATGGGTGGCAAATGTTTTAAACGTTGGGTATGAACATAACGGCGTTACATGCCCATCTGTGGTACAGTGTCCGTAGATGGGATGAGTTGTCCGCTGCACACACCTGCCTCTCTTCTCATTACTACCTTGATTCTCCATGTCATTAATTTGTTGTTACTTTCGAGCTTATATACAATAAAGGTTCAAACATGCTGTCCGTGGCACACACCTTACCTATATCGACTGTCTGTCTAGGGCAGAGGGTCGGTGTAGGCCTTACACCTACCCATTGAGTCGTTCAAACTCTCTCTCTGGGTGGGAGCAAGTAGCGGGATGCGAACTCAGTACTTACCAGCCGTGTATTCGATGGCTTAACCACTACACCATCAAGGCCAGTACCGTGGTTCACGTATACACTGGACGGCAAGAAGTCTGTGTGACAAGAACAACCAATTGTGAACACCCGATGCCATACAACCATTATCGCTTGTACGCGGAGCTGCGTTGTTGCTGCTCGCTATGATACCAGTAGGTTAGCCGCGAGCCCTGAACAGACATGTTCAGTGCTAAGCTGCACTGTCCGTGGAACCAGTCCTATCGCTGTACGACCATCGATCCGCATTGTTTTCTAACAGCTCCGTAAATCAGTTTTATGTCGAGATAGTGAGTGAACTGGTCACTTCTCAAACGCAACTCACACTGGCAACAAGACGTTTTAAAAAGAAGCTCATATTAATTCTAGGAATTCACCTCTACCATTGAAAATATCTTCTCGAGTTGTGCTCCTTGTTCTGTTGAGTGTTACTATGGTAGTAACTGAATGAAATTGTTGAAAGATTTGAAACAGAGACCCGGGTATAAACTATCTGAGTGTTTCTGGACTGGACATACAGAGTGATTGACGCGTGGCTATTACAGCACTATCACTATTCATTTCATATTGATCGGCCGCGCATCAACACGTAGCAGAATTTAATTACTGCACCCTTCACACTGTCAGATCTGGTGTAGAGTGCACGTCCTCTGCAAGTAGTGCACGACTTGTTCAATGCCAACAGTGCACGACAGCCAGCAGGTGTGGGACGAAAAGCTCAACACGCGCACGGCGAGACACGACATCGCAATTCACACAAACTCACAACACTGGAGTGTCATTTTGCCATAACCTCAAACATTTGAAGTGAAAAAATTAACAGCATTGGTGTGGACCTATATATTGTGTCAGATATTCAACTGAAAACATTTTGAGTGAAACCACATATGTCATACACTCGTAGAACTGGATTGAACTATATACTGTGCGATAAACGTACAACATTAGGGTAAACACACATATATTACGTTATAAAATCAAACACTGGAGTGAATCTTGATATTGTCTCATGAACTCAAAATAGTGGAGGGAACCTTTATGATGTGTTATGAACTCAAAACCTGTAGTGAACCTTTAAGCTGAAAACTTAACAGCGAATATCTTTGGTGAGTCATAAACTCGAAACATTGGAGTAAACCTATATAGTGAGTAAAATGAATATTGGAACTAATTACTATAACAAGTCGTATATATTTAACATTGGTGCGTCTATATATTCTGATTGTGTTAAGCAAACTCTCCGTGTTCGTGGTTAACCATACTAACGTACTCTGTACAAGTTTCCGTATTCGTGGTTAACCATACTAACGTACTCTGTACAAGTCTCGGTAACTTGCTGAATAAACAGATCACTGAGCTGAGCACACTTTGTGAGTAACGCAGTCTCCTGTCTCAGGAGTAAACATTTATGGTGCATCAAATCAACTCACCTTGTGTAGCCCTGTATTGGACGTTTGATGGTGGAAACATAAGGTAAGTAAGAGCTATTGTTTGTTTTACCTGTTGACTACTAAAACCAAAATACCTTGCATTTACATGTTTTTACGTTTTGAAGTTTTCTCAACCATAAATCAAAGGCAAACTCTCAATCCGCATCCCATTTAAACATTTGTAGTTAAACATTCACCCATCTACCTAGACTTATAGTACGTAACTGCTGATATGTTCAATTTTAATATATTGTCCCTTGTAGCTAGTTGTGCTTTGCTAAATATTTTAAACCACGAAATGTGTACGACTTTCAGTGGCATGGATATGCAGCTAAAATGTTTGTTGAATTCTAAGTTTAAATCCCTTCATCAAATACAAATGTAGTTCTCTTAACTTACTCTAGAAATCTGAAGACAACGTGCGTTTCAGAATATCTGTTAAATTCAATCAGTATACATTACTAAATGTATCAGTTATAAACTCAATCAGTATACATTACTAAATGTATCAGTTAAACTCAATCAGTATACATTACTAAATGTATCAGTTAAACTCAATCAGAATACATTACTAAATGTATCAATTAAACTTATTAGTATACATTACTAAATGTATCAGTTAAACTCAATCAGTATACATCACTAAATGTATCAGTTAAACTCAATCAGTATACATTACTAATTGTATCAGTTAAACTCAATCAGAATACATTACTAAATGTATCAGTTAAACTCAATCAGAATACATTACTAAATGTATCAATTAAACTTATTAGTATACATTACTAAATGTATCAGTTAAACTTATTAGTATACATTACTAAATGTATCAGTTAAACTCAATCAGTATTCATTACTAAATGTATCAGTTAAACCTATTAGTATACATTACTAAATGTATCAGTTAAACTCAATCAGAATACATTACTAAATGTATCAGTTAAACCTATTAGTATACATTACTAAATGTATCAGTTAAACTCAATCAGTATACATTACTAAATGTATCAGTTAAACTCAATCAGTACACATTTCTAAATGTATCAGGTAAACTCAATCAGTATACATTTCTAAATGTATCAGTTAAACTCAATCAGTAAACATTACTAAAATGTATCAGTTAAACTCAATCAGTATACATTACTAAATGTATCAGTTAAACTCATTCAGTATACATTACTAAATGTATCAGTTAAACTCAATCAGTAAACATTATTAAATGTATCAGTTAAACTCAATCAGTAAACATTAATAAATGTATCAGTTAAACTCAATCAGTAAACATTACTAAATGTATCAGTTAAACTCAATCAGTAAACATTACTAAATGTATCAGTTAAACTCAATCAGTACACATTTCTAAATGTATCAGGTAAACTCAATCAGTATACATTTCTAAATGTATCAGTTAAACTCAATCAGTAAACATTACTAAAATGTATCAGTTAAACTCAATCAGTATACATTACTAAATGTATCAGTTAAACTCATTCAGTATACATTACTAAATGTATCAGTTAAACTCAATCAGTAAACATTATTAAATGTATCAGTTAAACTCAATCAGTAAACATTACTAAATGTATCAGTTAAACTCAATCAGTATACATTTCTAAATGTATCAGTTAAACTCAATCAGTATACATTACTAAATGTATCAGTTAAACTCAATCAGTATACATTACTAAATGTATCAGTTGGAAAGTATAACCTCGCGGCACGACACGTATACAGTTGTGTATTTTAAATATCAGGACAGCTTGTTAAACAGTTTTAAGAATACAACAAAAGTGAGTAATATTTAAGCAGTTTCGGTGCAAATACTATAATATTTATGTATTTTGTAACCAAAACCACATATTATTATTTATGTTTATTTGTCAATGATCACATTTTTCTTTATCTTTTTGTTAAAGTGATAACCATAAATACGTCCAAATATCCAGTTTACAGTACTTTCAGAATGTCTAATTTACAGCTGTTTCAGAATCTCTAATTTACAGCTGTTTCAGAATGTCTAATTTACAGCTGTTTCAGAATATCTAGTTTACAGCTGTTTTAGAATCTCTAATTTAAAGCTGTTTCAGAATCTCTAATTTACAGCTGTTTCAGAATCTCTAGTTTACAGCTGTTTCAGAATCTCTAATTTACAGCTGTTTCAGAATCTCTAATTTACAGCTGTTTCTGAATATTTGTTTTACATCTGTTTCATTATATTTAGTTTACAATTATTTCAGAATATCTGTTTTACAGCTGTTTCGTGATATCTAGTTTACAGTTGTTTCAGAATATCTGCTTTACAGCTGTTTTAGACTATCTGTTTTACAGGTGTTTCGTGATATTTAGTTTACAGTTGTTTCAGAATATCTGCTTTACAGCTGTTTTAGACTATCTGTTTTACAGGTGTTTCGTGATATTTAGTTTACAGTTGTTTCAGAATATCTGCTTTACAGTTGTTTTAGAATATCTGCTTTACAGCTGTTTTAGAATATCTGTTTTACAGCTGTTTCAAGATATTTAGTTTACAGTTGTTTCAGAATATCTGCTTTACAGCTGTTTCAGACTATCTAGTTTACAGTTGTTTCAGAATATCTGATTTACTGCTGTTTCAGACTATCTAGTTTACAGTTGTTTCAGAATATCTGATTTACAGCTGTTTCAGACTATCTAGTTTACAGCTGTTTCAGAATATCTGATTTACAGCTGTTTCAGACTATCTAGTTTACAGTTGTTTCAGAATATCTGATTTACAGCTGTTTCAGAATATCTAGTTTACATTTGTTTCAGAATATCTAGTTTACAGTTGTTTCAGAATATCTGATTTACAGCTGTTTCAGACTATCTAGTTTACAGTTGTTTCAGAATATCTGATTTACAGCTGTTTCAGACTATCTAGTTTACAGTTGTTTCAGAATATCTGATTTACTGCTGTTTCAGAATATCTGATTTACAGTTGTTTCAGAATATCTGATTTACAGCTGTTTAAGACTATCTAGTTTACAGTTGTTTCAGAATATCTGATTTACAGCTGTTTAAGACTATCTAGTTTACAGTTGTTTCAGAATATCTAGTTTACAGCTGTTTCATAATATCTAATTTATAGCCTTTTCAGAATATCTGCTTTACAGCTGTTTTAGTATATTTAGTTAACTGTTGTTTCAGAATATCTGCTTTACAGCTGTTTTAGTATATCTGTTTTACAGCTGTTTTAGAATATCTAGTTTACAGCTGTTTTAGAATATCTAGTTTCAGAATATCTGCTTTACAGCAGTTTCAAATTATCTCCTTTACGGCTGTATCAGAATATCTAGCATCAGCTGTATTAGAGTTGCCTAGCGCTTCTTCTCCCCCTTATGTTTGTGGAATAGTTTGTGTTAAAATGTACTGTAAAACAGCGTTGCATTAGTCACTAATTTTGTGGCCATAAAATATTTTATATGTACCAGAAATCATTTAAAGATCCTAAAATGTTCGTTTTGTTTTAACCTGCCCTTCCAAACTAAATCTACTTTTCGCCCTCGTTTCAAAATTGCCTGCATTCGCCATTCTCATTCTTTTACTACAGAAATTGTCCGATCCGTTATTTATGATTATCAAAATAGCTGTTTTTATACTTACCGAAATGGTTCGAACCATCTATGCTATAGAGTAGGTTTCAAAATAGTTGCTACAATTGCAACTAAAACGTTCTCAAATAGTTAAATACAGGCGTCAAAATAGCTGTTCTATGTATCAATTATAATTGAAAACCTGCGGACAAAACGAAAGTAAAAGTATTTGAGCGTTGAAATTTGTTTTAATGGATCGGCTGAAAGTAGAAGAATGTCTATATACTATAAACCCATTCGCAGTTGACACTTTTCGGCGACGAATGGCGGGACGTAGCCCAGTGATAAAGTGCTCGTTTGATGCGCAGTCGGTTAGGGATCGATCCCCGTTAGTGCATCACGACTGGTATATCAAATGTCGTGGTATGTGCTATCTTGGGATGATGTATGTGGGATGATGGATGCTACTAATAGAAAAATGTTAGAGATTTCTTCTCAGAGACTGTCACAACTAGCTGATGATTAGAAAATCGATATGCTCTAGTGGTGCCGTTAATATGCCCTAGTGGTGCCGTTAATATGCCCTAGTGGTGCCGTTAATATGTCCTAGTGGTGCCGTTAATATGCCCTAGTGGTGCCGTTAATATGCCCTAGTGGTGCCGTTAATATGCCCTAGTGGTGCCGGTAATAT
>JAECMU010011080.1:0-12586 GCA_016106625.1 Dracogyra subfuscus | reverse complement strand
TTTGTTTTGTTTAACAACACTACTAGATCATATTGATTTATTAATAATCGGCTATTGGATGTCATCCATTTAATGATTTTAACATATAGTCTTAGAGAGGAAACGCGCTACCAGTTTCCTTTAATAGGGATATTTTGTATGTACAATCCAACAGTCAGTATAGCACACACCACGGCCTTTGATATGCCAGTCGTGGTGAGTTGGTTAGAAGGAAAAATAGCCCGATGGTCTCACTGACGAGAATCGATCCTAGGTTGACTGCGCATCAAACGAGTAGCTGAATATAGAGATACTAATATTCTAAACACATTAAAAAAAATAAAAAAAATAAAGAGTAGTTTTAGTTGTTAAAAGGCCTTATTAGTGGGAAACATCTTACAATGAAGCCTTTACCATAGTTTGATACCCAGTAGCCGATGTATTTGTCGTGTTAGGGTGTCATTAAACAGTTATTCTATTCTTACAATGACAGGAAACTCAAGACAGACCTTTTTAAAACAAATAATAATAATAATAATAATAATAATAATAATAATAATAATAATAAAATATTGCTAAATTTTAATCAAACAGTCTCATTATTTTTTCTTATTATTGAGAAAAGTAAAACCTGAATTAACATGTAGATGGACGAAACTCAAGATACATTTATTTGTACCATTATCTACACGACTTCATATAATAACGGATAACTGTCATTCCATTTATACTATATTTTCCCTTTTATTTCATGTCGTGAACGTGGATGGAATAATCGCCCTACATCACTAAATAATAAGAATTCAGGCCGTTTGACCAAAACATCCTACCAAAGAAATTCTTTCCTAAAATAAACAGATAAACTCAAAGTAATTTTTGCTTTCCCAAAAGATTCAAAATTGATTAAAACCCATAGCATATTACATTCTAATTATATTCACAGCAATTTAATCCCGACATATTTCTCTCAGAGCAAGGTATCTTGAATGTTGATGAGCTAAACGGAAACCAGAGTGGAATCAGTGAAAGATCTAGACGCCAGGCGTTTGTTAACAGTTCTGTATTGACAACTTGTCTGTTTTCACGCATGTAACACTCCTGAAAACGAATCTCTTTTTAATTTCGCTAAACCGCATAACTCCGATCTACAGTATGGATTTCGTGAATTTCATCTGTTTTCTCAACTCTTCCCCCCGAAAAAAACCACACACACATACAAAAAAACAACAACAAACAAACGCAAGAAACAACAAAAATATCCAAAACAAACAAATAAACAATAAAAAAACATCAACAAATTAAAACAAAAATTGAGAGAAACGAAAGACCTCCACAACCAAACTAACAAATCAACAAAAGCAACAAAAACCAACAACAAAACAAACAAAAACAAATCTACAAATGGATGAATTGAAGACCGACAGATGTGTACATACTTAATAAAATTTATGACTAACTGCAAATGATCACAGAAATATCATTTTTAAACTTCTTTTTTTTAAAGTTATTAAAGTTATTTTGAGCTTGTATCCAATGAAAGTTCAAACACGTTGTCCTGGGCACACACCTCAGCTATTTGGGTTTTTTGTTCTGGACACACATTAATGTTTAGATGTTAGAAGTTAGTGATTGGTTTTATAACTTTTGTAATAACCTATATCAGTTGTCACTGCATTACGTCACAGAATCACAGTTACTGGATCAAGGTTATCTTCCTTGATCTTATTCTTAACTCACACATTGAGCTATTTGTCACTCCAGTCAGTGCACCACGGCTGGTACATCAAAGGCCGTGGCATGCGCTATCCTGTCATTGGGATTGTGCATATAAAAAATCCCTTGCTGCTAATCGAAAAGAGTAGCCTATGAAGTGGTGACAGCGGGTTTCCTCCCTAAATATCTCTATGATCCTTAACCATACGTCTGACGCCATATAATCGTAAATAAAATGTGTTAAGTGCGTCGTTAAATAAACCATTTCCTTCCTTTCTTTCTCAACTCATTTTCTTCTCTATTTCCCATTGATAAAAAAACACAAACAATAAATAAAATAAACAAAAACATCGGCTATTTAAATGAGAAAGAAAGTTATATAAATTAATGTTAATCTCTTGGCATGAAAAAAATATTATTAGTTTTAATTTTTTCACCTCACCTATATTATTAACAAGTTTGAGAGTTTAAACTCGCAAGTTTGATGAACATGTTAAAGCAGTGAAGACCTCCTAAAAGTCTAAATATTTTCTTCTTTGACCTTTACCCCAAACAGTAATGTTTTCTCATAAATAGCAAAACTCAATTGGCATTTATCGTTTTATGCATTTTATTAAGGTGATCACGTTTAGTGTTTTCTCTAGCTTGTTTTAACATGGTGCAGCACCATGCCTCAATAGTTTAGCACCATCTTGCTTCAATCAGCACCATGCTGCCTTGAGATTAAACAAGCCTTTTTCAGTAATTAATTCTAAAATTTCCTTTATAAAACACCCAAAAAGATATTATTAATTAACAAAATATGCCTTTTATATATTTTGCCATTCATTTATTAAATCAAGCACATAAATTACAATTTTGGTGTATTTGTAATAAAAAACAAGTGCCCCCAAAATGGTGAAAATGCCACAAAAGTGTTTGGTCTACCATACCTTGCCAAATGTCTAGGGCAATCACTAACGTTATATGACTAAATTACTTAAAATACAATGTATACTGATGTGGTAAATACACATACACATACAGACACTTATGAGAGTCTGAAAACTTCATGAAAATGCGTTTATTTTAAGCCAATTGGTAGATGAAATCGAAATGATTCTTTCACATTTTATTACTAAACGCATAATTTTGAAAACCATCAGTGCATAAATGCAACATTACTTTCATGATTTTTCGTATTGAAATAATTACACTCCGCCAAAAACTGAACACGGAATTACAATCAGTGACCGTAAACCGTTCACAGGAAAAATAAATAAATAGAATGAATTTTAACAGCAACTTATGACAAAATTATTCGGTTTCTTGAGGCACATGATCAATGTGTTTCGATCGCTGCTCTCTGTGTTCTTGTGCAATATAAAATCACTAATATTCCGTTCACTCTCATAAAGATCCCGCTTTAGTAAGTGTGAACTCGGCCGGTAAATTCAGCTTTCTTTTCTGGATATTTCTTTATGAGACGAACGAGCATGGGACGCCTTTGTTTGTTGACATGGTTACACTGAATGCCAGCAAATAGCTCCCACTACCTTTATGACGTGTGAATAGAAACGAGACTTGACGAGCGTGTATTTGACTAAATATATGGAGCACAAAAATACACTCTCGGATTTCCTTGTTAATATGAATGATAAGACTATTAACACTTTTAAAACAGTATATCTGCACAAGGCAGAATCAAAAGGATGTTTTGACAAGTTGGTGACAAAAAAGGAGCGAATAATAATGCTAGATTATATATGTTAAACAACAGATTTGTATGCAGCTAAAAGGTGTGACTAGTTTTTTAAAAGTCTGATATGTGTATTGTGGGTGAGAAAGTATCCTTATCATGCTAAAAACACCAAGAGAGATAAACGTAAAACATTACATTTAAAAAATGGCATATGACATTCCCGGTTGGAGACGAAATGGTCATATTGGTAGTGGTATCATCATCTTGTTCTGGAAACGATGCCTTAGTAATTTGAACCTTAAGACTAAAACCACTATAGCTAAACTTGTGTACATATTTATTGGGTATAATAACATAAGAATGTATGGATTTCAAAAGTATAAAATTCAGCATCTTTTATTTGATCTCAAAACAAAACACAGGGGCCGCGAGACAGGATACCCCCTGCTAATTTGCTCAGAAAGCGACGAACGCCGTATTTGAACAACTAAAATTCAAAAACTTCTTAGAGGCACTTGCCCCCGACCCCTCCCACAACAGATTCAGACCCTTGAAGCCCCTAAACATCCACGTCCCAGGTCATCACACTGGTAGTGCACCCTCCCCCACTTTCAAATATACTCGGCGGGCCCTGTAGTAATAACTATAATGATAACCAGTCATACTCCTAGGCTGGATCAAGTGATGTTTTTGTCTAACGTTATTGTCTAACGTTATTGTCTGCCCGTCTGTTGTTTTGCTGTACCACACGACTCACATTTTGATGTCATTTTGATGTCCACTCAGAGGTTTTTTTAGTTAGACGGAGTGAATAAACTTCAAACCTGCAACTTACAAGTTACTCCCTGTGATAGGTACTTAGCTAAAACATGTCTATTATATCTCCTCTAGATTAAACGACTAGCAAGGTATAATAATATAATGTTAGGGATCACTAAAGACGTCAGCGAAAATATTATGTACACTGTATGAATTATGGTTCCCGATCTCAAATAAAAATATATAACATTCCACAGCCTAACCAAATTAATCTCTGTCAACTGTGTGCAAATCGGAGAGCGCGTAACAACTGGAACTATGTAGATTTTTTTTAATTTTTTTTTTTTTTTTTTTTTGGTTTGTTTAAAGACGCACTCAACACATTTTAATTACGGTTATATCGGCGTCGGACATATGGTTATGTCGAGAAAAAACCCCAGTGGTCAGCTGACGAGGATCGATCCTAGACCGACCGCGCATCAGGCGGGCACTGTACCACTGGGCCACGCTGCCCGCTTATGTAGAGTTTAGTCCTTGTAATTACTTTATCATTACAAATAACCTATATGGAATATGTTTCGCGGCCACAAGATGACTCCTTCACGAATGTTGGTCGGGGATGAGTCAACCGCCTTCTATATTGAGATGATTCCGCCGAGCTTCAATATATGCACGGACACGTAGGGCAATCGTAGTCGCTGCACAAGTGTTTCACACACCGTCACACGAGAAGGTAACTACAGACCGAAATATGGTATGGTGGGTCTACACGATATGTTTATGTACACGAAGAGAAATTCATTAATGTATTTGAATGATTGTAGGCATAATTAGACTACATGAGCCTCTCGCGTCCACCATGATTCTTTTCTTGAATGGCGCTAAGTTACAAAAACATTTTATAAACCACAAACCACAATGCAAGGATTCGCGATTTTTCTATTACTAACACAATTTTAATTTTCATATTAATTTATTTTTGTACTTTTATTCAGTTAAGGATCAAGCACGCTGTCCTTGTCACACTCCTCAGCTATCTAACCTAGTCTGTCCAGGTCAGAGGTCAGTGTTAGTGGTATTAGCGGTTTGGCACTGCATATCAATTGGTAAGCGTACACTCACGGTGAGTGGAAGCTTATAATGGTATACGTACCTCCAAAACAAAATGAGAAAAATTACATTAATATTTAACATTGACTATATGTTGTCTGTGAAACATACAGCAACACCGAAACAACAAACAGACCCATAGCTGAGTAAACGGATGTGATATAATTACATATATAATACGTGAAATCGATGCCTAATACTCACCATATGATAATGCCACAGTTTTTACATATTTTCACTTTTTACGCGGAGACATTTAACACCCGGTATCCAAGCGTAAAAACAGTAGATTCTTAATCCGTGCTATCTCGTTCCACTCGGGTTGCCTAGCGCACCCAGCACACCCGACTTCAAACAAGCACTCTCAAACACAGCGATCGAACTGTTTTCATGACATATCTCCTGTATTCATCGCTATTCATGACCAACATGAAAATATGACCCAGCTTTTCAAAGGTGTAAACTAATTATTAAGTGAAGGCATTGATGTCTATTTGTCAGGACGTTTTGTGTGTGTAAGACCCGCTGCTATTTGCAGTTGTGAATGCCACCCTTGTTTATGAAAGAAAAGGGCTATTAAAAAGCGTGCGACTTAACCACTCGACGCGGGAGCAGAAAGAAAACCGTTTGTATAACCAGGCTGGGTCAATATGCGAACCGATCGACATACAGAACTATAAAACAATTTTTTGACAGGTCTGTCAACTTGACGTTTTCTAAGTGTTATACAAATGTTAAAGCGACGGAAGATACCGAACTATGTCGAGAATATAATGAATAAAAACTTATCATTTTTATTATAGGTTATTATTATTTTATTTTTGTCTCTAGACAAGATGTAGCCACACGGTTAACCAGAGGGTAGGGGTATGAGAGGCTTGCCACCCCTCCCAATCACACATCTTTTGCACCCCTGTCGCTTAATAACACAAATTCTGGCTACCCTAATAGATGTAGCTCAGTGATAAACAGGGCGGGACGTAACCCACTGGTGAAACGCTCGCTTGATGCGCGGACGGTTTGGGATCGATCCCCGTCGGTAGGCACATTGGGCCATTTGCTGTTCCAGCCAGTGCACCACGTCTAATATATCAAAGGCCGTGGTATGTACCATCCTGTCTGTGAGCTGGTGCATATAAAACAGCTATTGCTACTAATGAAAAAAATTAGCGAGTTTCCTCTCTAAGACTATATCAAACGTTTGACATCAAAAACAAAGTTTAACTAAGTGATAAACACTGGACCTAGGCTCGACTGATATATAAAACAGGCCCGTAAGAACCGAGAGAACCGGTCTTGGTGCTGTAGTGGTCAAATCACCGGACGTTAGGTTGGTAGGTACTGGGTTCGCATCCTGTTACCGGCTTCCACCCAGAGTCAGTTCAACACCACTACATTGACTTTCATCTCACTAACTCCTAACCCACTGTCCCGGACAGACAGTCCATATAGCTGAGGTGTTTGCCAGGACATTGTGCTTGAACCTTAATTATACATAAGCACAAACATATGTATAACCAAACTGTGAGGGGAACGGGGGTGCGGAGAGATGTACCTCTAATTTGAGGACGAAAATGTAAAGTTTTTTTTTATGATACTCTATATAAATGAGGTTAAACATATGGCTTGTATCCTCCACTAGAGATTGTGCCACCTCTCCGGATACCGTTCCAAAGGGCCTGTAAAGGCCGTTGTATGTACTGCCTTGTTTATGAGCATGCACATATAAAACATACAATAACAATGTGCTGGGCTGACGACACAACCTTAGATTTCCTTTCCTTAAAAATGAAAGTATATAACTCTTCATTTCTGTTGCAGACATGTGAGTATAGAGATGTGGAACAGTTGTTTAATAACGTCAACACATTTTAATCAAGTCATCTATACCGGTGTCTGGTGGTCCAACTAAAATTAAAAGGTAAAATTGGTTTTGTTTAACATTTATTTATTAATCATTGAGTAGTGGATGTTAAACATTTTGTAATTCTAATATACAGTATAAGAGAAAACCCGCTACATTTTCGTGTTAGGTCAAGTCAGGTCTTACGTGCATATTCAGAACAAGCTGTTTTAGTACAGGAAAAGGGTTGGGGTGGGTGAGGGAGCGGAACGCCTGCACTGACAAGTGCACGGGATCACCAGCAGCCCGACCTGGGTCAGTTACGGGCGGAGGTAATTTCGTGTTAGCAGCAATGGATCTTTTATATGCACTTTGCACCAGACAGGACATCACATACCACGATCTTTGATATACCAGTCATGATATAGTGGCTGTGATGGTGAAAAACCCCAATTACAAGGGGGTTGGATCTTACGACCAAAGCAGTCAAGGCGAGCGATCTAACGACTGAGCCAGTCCCCGCCCGCCTAGCTAAAGATAAATAAAAAATTAACTAAACTAACCAACTAATCAACTAACCAACTAGCTACCCCCCACCCCCGTGAGCATCGTGGTCTAGTGGATACGCTGCTGGACAAATCGAGTTGACGACAATGGTTCAAATCCCGTCCAAGCTAGTCCACACTTTTATTTATCTATAACTTTCTGCCTATCATACTCATTATTCTAATAATGAAAACTTTCCAATTTCGCCCACGATTTCAATCCGTTTGAACCCTGTCTGTCAATTTCCTCGGACTCTGAGCTGTCCACACCAGCATCTCCCTGTCTCAACTTCCTCCACGGGCGCAGTCTTATGTGTACCTTCTGGCATCCTCGCCCTCTGTGGCTAATAAAGCTGGTTTGACAAACGGCACCAATACCAGAAGTAACCACTGAACACTCCCCGAAGTGGTGAGATTAAGCCCCATAGCTAAACCTGAGGGGAAATGGCAGGTATATGGAACGGATAACCACAAGAGACAAGCACATATTACGGTCAGAGAGACTAAGTCAGGGATGTGGATATGGACAGCCAAAGAAGTTGAAAGATAGGAGTTGCCAGATTGGAAATTCAATTGAAGAAAGAAAAGGGGCAGTGGGCTAAAAACAGATAATTAATAAAAATAATGTTAAAAAACAAGAGAAAGAAATCCCATTCAAATTCGAATATTATTGTTCAAGGCAAACTAAAACGCACTCAAGACACATCAAAGAAAGAGCGTAAGTTGTGCGTGTTGTGGGCGTTTTATTATAAACTCTTGAAGTAGTTTCCAAACACTCAACAGTCAGGAGATTTTTGGTGTGATCTAATTGTTACCGTAACTTGCAATCAAAGCGAAATAAAATGCTCCGGCAGTTCGTTAAATTAATGATACCAAACTTTTGATGTTTTAGCGATGTTTTTGGAAACCACAAAACTGGCAAATACTGCGCAAAAACTATTTCAGATAAATGTTTAATCTTCGAATTAAGCCATACGACACCACTTTCATCAACGTAGGCTGCAGGGTTTGTTTTATGGTATTGGAAAAATACTACGCATCACAAATCGATGTTGCAGGCAACATTTCACAGAAAAAGATTATTAATGTGAGGAATATTATTGTAAAATGCCGATTGTAAATCGGTAAGAAGTCTAAATTAGTAAGATCCACGCAATATTTTATTTAAAAACCAACCCAAGTTAAAAACAAAATAATAATTTTAAAAATAATAATTAAAAAAAAAATTATGCTTGAAAATAGAGATTAGTTTTTGACTCCACAATGACTTTTCTTTAAAAGAATATTTTACAGTTGATCACCAATTATTTTTATTTATTTGGCGAATGAAACACATTTGCCTTTCATCTAGTTACTTTTGTGAAAGACATTTAGTAATTACAAAAAATAATAATTTCGTACTAAGATTGTAATTTAGGACCAAACTCCTTAAGACACAAACACAAAAAAACCCAAGTCTAAACAATAGCAACATCAAAAAGAAAAACAAACAACAAAGCAACAACATAATCACAGCAAAACAAAAACAATAACACGAACAAGAACAAGAACTAAAACGTGTTTTTTTGGGGGTCAGATATGTTCATCCCATTCAACAAATGATCGTATAACCTAGTTGGTGGAAATGGTTTCTGAATGTTGATGTAAAAAAAGTCTGATCGACATAATCCTGTATGTTATTTAACGTTATACATTGTAGTACGTTTATATCAAACGTCCCCATACTCTAATTGTAATCCACATCTAAATCACAAACAAAACGACAATATAAAATACATTATTTTTGGAATACATATTTAATTGATAAATAAAGGGCAGAATTTTTAAAATCGAGTATAAAAATCATAACTTAACTGAGTAATGATTGTAAAGTCAGTATTTGGATAAAATAGCATTTATATCTTTTTGCGCCTGAACTCTTCATATATAATCACTAAACCAACTTAATAAGTAAATAAACATACATACTTTGTTTTTTGTTTGTTTAACGACGCACTCAACACATTATAATTACGGTTATATCAGCGTCGGACATATGGTTATGTCGAGAAAAAACCCAGTGGTTAGCTGACGGGGATCGATCCTAGACCGACCGCGCATCAGGCGGGCACTGTACCACTGGGCTATGCTGCCCGCTAAACATACATAATGCACAAAGAAATGCATACATTAGTACCAATATTTTTAAAACCGGAATATTTTCTTATTATTTTATAGTACAAATACACCGGCATTAAGACCATCCCGTTACCACGGATTACGACCAGTAAAGTCAGACCCATTCAGTGTATTTGTACCCCACAAATGCGTGGCGTCACACAGGCGTCAAACAATAAATTAACATAGTAAAACCATTCTTGTACTTAATTTTTCACAGGAACTGTAAATTGAGTCAACGATTATCTGCAATCGGCCATAATATTTGAGCCAGAAAATACATAAACACAGTTACTTGCCCTATTAAATGATTTAATGGACCAAAAAGCCATAAATGTCACCTTTTAAAGACGTTTGAAAACTAATTGTTTGTTTAACAAACTATTACAACTGAGAAAATATGTTCAAACCACTTAATAAATATATGATGTCCCATAAAAGGTGTTTGGAAATATTTCCGAACCGTAATAAAGCTCGAAATGAAGAGCACTCTGCGAAAACAATATACATTTATGATCATTACATGGACGTTTTAAGCGTCAACACTAACTAATGGACTTTTAATCTATCAGGTTCACCAATCTAATATTACAATAATTATTTTACAATATGCATTCTATTGATTCCAACAAAGGTAATTTTGTAATCTAATGTTCCCACAAATTACCGTAATTTACCATACAGAGATGATATACCCAGACGGTGTATTATTAAAAAACGTCCCTAGTGTAATTAGTTCCTTTAAATTGCATTGTATTTGAAATTCCTTGAGGTTCATACAGATTTGAAAAGTGCTTGAATTTGGGTGATTCCAATGAAAAGCACTTACATTTGTTTATTATTTCTCATGGTGGCCGTGACAGTGCGAACAAGAAGATACACTTGGTCTTGATAAAGGGAAACAACTAGTCAAATTATTAAGTATAGATTTGCCCTGATATGGTTACGAGTTTGAGTTTGGAACAGTAGATGCCGTAAAACGCCAGTAAAGTATTAATCTTTTTTGTTTAATAGTTAAGAAAAATAAAGGGCCTAATCTGACAAATACCTGAAGTAGACATAACACTTGATTAATTTTGCAGTTAATGTAAATGTCAATACACCGTCATCACCGCTTAATGTTATCTTTTATTATATAACATTTAGTGAAATATCTTAAAATATCAGTGAAATAAAGGTGTTATCAGTCACTCAGTGACGATAACATATTTTAGAGTAAAAATTTAAATATTTCACTCTAAAACGTGTTATCGTCACTGTAGAAAGTGTTATCTTCACTGTAAGAAATTCGGGAACTATTTTGCTACTGACATTATTTTTTTTAAATAAAGGTAAATAGCCCAAAGTTATATCATAAATAAAAATATCATGTTTTGTTTTGTCAAGTATGATTTATATCTCATCTCTTGAAGTTTGCAATCAAATCACACTCGTCGCGCATGCGCGACTCGTGAGATATAATTACAAACTTCTTTTGTTTTTTTGTACAATAAAATATGTTTGCGAACAAACTTCACGAGATGAAACATGAAATATCTTCTACTTGAGACATTGTTGACGACAACCGCGAGGAAGGGTGTGACGTAAAATACACAATCAATATTTATCAAACAATCACCATTCTAAATATTGGCAATTCGGTGTTACCGTGTGTTTAAAATATATTAATATATAAGTTGACTTTAGGTTACTAAATTCACGCAGTTGTAATATTAATGAATAAGATACATGTTTAAACATAAACAAGAATAGAAAATACTTTAGTCTGGTTATATCGATTTTAACTTATTTTCATTTCTATTTATTTTCGTGTTTATGTCCAATTAAAGTTTAAGCACGCTGTCCTGGGCATATTAATGAATGAATGAATGAGTCTATCTACTTGCCTGCCTGCCTACCTACCGACTTATCTATCCACATGTATTTGTATCTTTTTACGGGTATATTTATCTATCTATATGTCTGGCTGGCTGTCTGTCAGTATGTATGTATGTATGTATGTGTGATGTGTGTGTGTGTGTGTGTGTGTGTGTGTGTGTATGTGTGTATATTCAAACACATACACACACACATACACACACACACACACACACACACTATCATAATATCTATCTATCTATATATCTATCTATATATGTGTGTGTGTGTGTGTTTGTCTATTTATATAATTAATTAAATGATATTTTTTCCATCTTTAGTTTTTTTCGAATATGTATTTTATTTTAACCCATCCCCTTACAGACACTTCACAAGATAAATATACATTCATCCATTAATTAATTAAAGTAATATTTATTAATTCATCCATCCATCCATTCCTTCATTCATTCACACAAACACCACCCGATCTCATTTCGTCTTTCGCGAACATTAATCTTGATACCATCACTGGTTTTACAGTGATTCATAAGTACATGAAATGACAGCTATATTGAGCTCTGTTATGTGCAAGTTTTTCTAAGCTAATCTTAGGAGTGGCACTCTTACTACAAATTCAAGAGGGATGAAACATCCTACTACGTCCCCTGCTGTAACCTCACCGTGGTGTAGGGGTGTAACATTCTCTTTGAGAATGGACAATACAGCACAAATAAAAATTTGGAGTAAAACTCAGTGTCTGTCTGTGATATTTGTGTTTTTGTACAGTTCTTTACACTATTTTTATTTGCATCTTTAAGTTTTCTATTGATGTTGATCATCAACGTATTTGATTACATTACCATAGTTTGACACCCAATAGCCAATGTATTTTTCGTGCTGGGGTGTCGTTAAACATTCATTCATTCATTCATTCCTACC